>JACYXH010000104.1:0-255000 GCA_026745465.1 Lota lota | reverse complement strand
AAATAAACCATTGTCTGTTGTAAACTGAACGGTAAAAAATGGTTCGGAAATTGAAATTTCACGAGCAGAAACTCTTGAAGAAGGTAGACTTTATCAACTGGGAAGTGGACAACAACTTGCATGAGGTCAAAGTGCTTCGGAAGTATCACATTGAGAAGAGAGAGGATTACACAAAGTAGGGCAACCAATTTACCTGTGTTTATTATATCACCAAATATGCTTACCCTATTGTTCAATTCGGCGATATAGATTTACAAATGTACATTACTTCATCAATACGGAACGTGTCAACCTCACAGCGATCTCATTCTCGCCAAACTTACTACGACATCTACATACAGCTACCGTGACAACTAAAAGCAGACTTTCCCCATGCGTCAGGTATAACAAGCTCAGCCGTAACGTCAGAGATTTGGCACAGAAGATCCGCGACCTGGATGAGAAGGACGGCTTTAGAGCCCAGTGCACATCCCAGCTCCTGGAGAAACTGTAAGTGGCGGCACAATGTTTTTTAGTGTTTTAACCGCGACTACGGAGAACAAAATCCACAAATGTATCCACAAATCAGATACCTGGTTTCTTATAGCCAATCAGAACAAACGTTGGCGATTTCCAATCAGCCAGAGCCATTTAGAGAGTAGCAGCAGCATGATGATGTTAAATTTAATCTTTCTGGTGACTGTTGTTATGCACCCTGCACTTATTAATATGGACATTGGTACGTTTTGTATATTCAATTTCAAAACGAATTTATTGTTCACTTTTTGCTTGCAAAATGCAGAATGGTATCTTAGTCTTGCATGTGCAGAAATCAGCTATTGAAAAAAGCAAAACAGCAGGAGTAATCGAACTATAATCTACGATTACACTGACAGAAAAATGATTTTTTTTCACTAAGAAGACAACACCATTACGAAGCTTAATGTTTGGGTTATTAATACAAGGAACAGGCTTGAAAAATCCAGGGAGTTGAGACTCCTTAGGTGCAGGGTGAGGGTGCTGTCTCATTGCAGTGAGTCAGGCTCCATTGAATCCCCCTGTGGTTATTGTGCTAAAAGAGAGAGTGAGAAAAAGAGGAGAAAGGGTTTGACACTTATATAGGCTTGGACGGGAAATGAGATGAGGTGTGGTCTTTGTTCCCTAACTTAAGTTATGGAACTTCATTAATTGTGATCATCAACAGCTTTTCCTGCTGATGTTTAACAAAGAATAACCAGTGGCATCAGTTACTGATAAAGTTTCATAAAGTTGTTGGTTGTTGTTACTAATATACACTAGCAAGATGACCTACATAATACAGTATAATTATTTTAGTATTTAGTATGATTCCCATTAAGCCTAATTTATATATTTTAGTATTTCAAAACCTAACAATATTGCAAACGTATTTTGTGATTGGCTATATACTGGCTTCTGATTGTTGGATACATTTGTGGATTTCTTTCTCTGTTGTCGCGGAAGATTAGTGCCAAAAAGATTACATTCTCTCCATCGATTCAGTCATTTAAATCCATCCAGCGTTATAGATTGACTAGGGGGGGTCTCTCTATAATTATTTTGTTTTGTTTTTTTCAGATACTGCATAGGTTTGGTTCCTACCAAACAGAGTCTGGCCCTCACAGAGAAGGTGACCGCATCTACATTCTGCAGGTAATACAGGACCATTGTTGTTAGTGTTTTTAATTCAGAAACACAGATGACACTGAACACATGAAATATGCCATACATCGTTTGGGGAAACAAATCTAGTTGGACTCCCAACGCATCCGTGTCACCTCGACCCTGAAACAAGTTTGTTGCTGAGTCACGGTTCTCCAGTTGAACGATGTGTTTCAGTCCTTACTGGTGGCTTTTCAGCATCTCAAAAGAAAATTGCCGCTTCAACAAGATTGCATGTGCATGTATCCTGATTGTCTCCTTTAAGGTCTGATGCTCGTTTGATGGTACAGACATGGAGGTATTTGTGTTGTGCTTTCGTTGTACTTACATACGTTGTGTGTCCTCCCTCCCCAGGAGAAGACTGCCCAGCATCATGGTGAACCTGCGCATGGCCCAGAACCTGAAGACCGCCATCACCTTCATCGAGCAGGGACGTATCCTTTGCTTGTGAACATGTGGCAGTTTTTTTTTTTTGTGTCCGCAGGGAAGCTCTGCCAGTGCCTTGGTTAGCAGTTTCTTGGAATTGAAAAATAAGTTTGCATCGAAAGGCGTTACTCAGCTATTATATTGCAAACTGTTCAGTCGCAGGCAGAAGAAAGCTAGTTTACTGGACCAATAAATACCACTTATCTATTAATACATCAACCCCTTGTCATGGCCGCCTTACAGATGCACTATGTATTATTTAGTGGCATCTGGAAAGCTTGTAACCTTTGACCTTTAGTTGTAGACTTAATTCAGTTAGTTGCAATATGCAGCCTCAATGCTAGATGCCACTTAATCCTAACTTTAAGGTGGACTATGTGACATTTGAGTCGTGTCCTTGACAACATGTCTAGATGTACGTGTTGGACCAGAGATCATCACAGATCCAGCCTTCCTCATTACAAGGTCAGTGTTATTTAAAATCTATGTTTTACCCAATGGTTCATCGTAATCCCAAAATGATTGACATATTGTGTTTTTCAGGAATATGGAAGACTTTGTGACGTGGGTGGACTCTTCTAAGATTAAGCAGCATGTCATGAATTACAACGACGAGGTTCGATTCTGTTTTTGGTTCAAGTGGTGTATTTCAATAGCATCTACCTCCCATAGGGATACATGTGTGTCATTAGTTTCACACCGATGTATGTTGTGTGTTTGCAGTAACCTAGTCGGTTAAAATGAAAAGTTGCTCGTTTTCTTTCCAGAGGGATGACTTTGACCTGGTGGTATAGAGCCCCTATGCTGAGGATCATCCATCACTACCATTAACAAAAGACCCTGAGCTCTCTGTGTTTGGAGAGGTGTTGGTGAACCAGCCTCGTCCGGAAGACATGTTTTAAGCCAGCCGCTTTCTTCACCCTCAAGATCTACGCCCTCCCTCTACTTACGTAGAGAGCGTTAAGAACAGGACTGACATTCAGAGCCAGCATGTGCTGTGTCGGCATCGCCCTGTCATGGATGCTCCTTGCTGTTTGTTTATTCACGCTCAAGTGATATTAGAGATGGCCTGTTTGTGTGCAACGCTGAATGGGTTGTTCCACCAACGATGTGGGCTTACACCATCCAGTGTCCACCGCCAGTTGTTTCTAGGCTCCCAAACGTATGTTCATGTGAAATGCCTACCCATTACTTGGTGTTATATGTGCCATATCATTTTTCTACAGCCATTCCTGTGTGTACATTTCAAAATGGCAAAAAAAGTATTGCTTTTCTAACAGTGCATGTATGTATACATAACAAAAAAACGACATGGTTACATTTTATATAATTGAGTATTTTGTTAACTTAAGTCACAGTGTCCTCCGCATACTTTTTTTTTTTTTGAACAAATTAAACATGGGCTACATTGAAACCTGAATCACATGGCTTGTGTTGGACACATTTATACAGCTGTTCAGAGGACTGTTTGGTTAATGGATGAGAATTTGTGGCTTTAAAAAAAAATAGTGCCTTCTTGAAATTCAGCTTGGCTGATATGGATGTGTTGTGGAAATTAAATACTGTCAATACTGTGACAAATGTTGCTGATGACAAATGGGGTTGGGTTCAATGAACCGGTTGGGTGAGAACTATTGCCAGAATTGAATCAATCTATTGAGATTAGCAGGTAGCCAAAATGGTTAATATTCACAGGATACACCCTTCACACAGTGCTGCTCTGAACCAGTAGTAAACCGTTTACGGGGTTTCAAACTTTGTTTCAGTGGATAGAAGGTACCTTTCTTACAAATTAGCACACGTGACTTCCACATCATTAACGAGTTAGAGCAGTAGTTCATGTAAACATACTATAACACTGACAAATCCTCTCAAAAGGTCACCCCATATAGGATCTTGTCTTGCTGTAAAACTGAGGTATAGCCGAAAAAAGGAAAGGAAAGGCAAACACGCGTTACTGGTAGCCTTTAAAAGGCGAGATGGTCCATTGGTCCTCTCCTTAGTCCTTTGTATTGGTGTGGTTCATCAGAGCCACCAGAAACGCACATATATGATGAGTGTGATGAAGAACAAGGCCCCGGCAGCCACCTTAGCATACGTGGACCTGGTGTTCAGGTACTTGGCATCGCTTCTATACTTCTTGGAGAGGTTGGTCAGGTTGCTGGCTTTAGTGTCCAGGGCTGAAAGAAAAGGGAGTAAATGCAAGCATTAGGCTAGAGATGAGGAACCAAGTAACTGTTGTTAATGTAATACAATTGAAAAAGGTCAGAAACGTATATTTAACAGATTGAGGATTGATCCATATATATGACAATGAGATCTCCACCCATGTTTCGGTTAGGAAACTCAAAAGGAAAGTCGTATTGAGGGGGTAGAGCTCTGGGTTGGCTGCTGGTCAAGTAACATGCTGTTGATCTTCACTGTTGCATTTATTTATGAATTCTTGTTCTTTTGTTCTCAATAACGATTGTTATTGTGACAGGGAAGAAACTTTAAATAGTAGATTAAATTAGATATTTAGGTGTAATTATTGACAGTCAACTCAGCTGCAAAAATACATACAAATTTTGCAAACAGAATCTGATTTCATCTGGAAAATGTCCAGTTCATAAAATATAATCTTACCATGGAGGCTTCAAGGTTGTCTGTAAGTGCTAAGATTGTGCCCAGCTAGTGAGACAGTCATTCATGTGTGATACAATCATGCAAGGCTACACTAAAGCCAACTGAGAGGCTATAAGCAAACATCGAAGGTCCTAGATAATAAATAAATATGATCACTGAAATATCTTAACAAAGTAAAATGTCTTAAATTGGGAAAACAATAACATCTCCTCCTTACTATTCAAATGTATATGGGCCTCCCTCCACTCTGTTCATCTACATTTAAAAAGGGCATTTGAGCAATCCACTTTTCAAATAAATACATCTTCAAATCTTAAAACATGGTACACTGAAAGTGTGGATAGTATGTATTAGCAACAGTTGCTTCTAAAGATAATCTATAAATGACTATAATGGAGACCATCACGTGACTATGTAGCTAAGTATACTTGCCAGAAAGAGCTTCTCCGCGTTGCAGAACCTCCTCAATGTTAGCCACCATAATTCTCTGGACGTCCTGTAGCTCTGTGTTGATGCTGCCAAAGTTCCTCCTGGTCCTGCTGTCAATGTAGGACTTCTTCATCTTCTGAATGTACGAGTCTAGAATAGTGGACACATTTTAAAAACGTCAAGGTAAATTACAACATATAATCATAATCTGAAAATGTTTTATGGACAGGGAAGCTCAATTGTACTGTAGAAGATATCAAATTAATAAAGAGAATATATAGAAAAACATCAAATATAATTTAAAAATATATATAAAGGTAAAATGTATATAAGCATGGAGCACCTTGAAGGGTGTTCACTTCTCAGAAGTGTAATGCTTTTTTACTTACCAAATTCAATGAAAGAATATGGTCTGGTTACTGTGGGCACTTTCCTGCCATAGCTGTCATAGAACTCAGTTTGAAGGTCTTCAAGGTACCCAAAGGCCATCCTCTTGGGGAAAACAGCTTCACATAGGATCAGGTAGCACACGCCACGTTCTATCAAATAGCTGGGGGGAAAAAAGGGTTTTGTTGACATGCATGTTGTCAAAATACATACAAATAAGATGGCATGTGAAAGGGGGGCTGTTAAAGTACAACAGTGATCCGTATCTGTATACTTACTGAAAAGACACGTCACCGGCCTCTAAAGTACACCTGTTCGGACTTTGGTCGTTCAGTTTTCTGAACAGTTGTTTGGCTTGATTCTGGTATTTCTGTAGGTCTCTTCCTGACTGATGGGGATAAACAGCGGTCAACTTGCTCATTCCAAAGAAATTGTATAACGATTTTCCTACAACACGACACATAATAGATCAGGGCAAGACCGCGATGAACGTCATCCATTCATCCCTACCATTACCTGTTCATTCTCCTGCATGGACGCAGCTAGCGGCAGGCCGTCCGCCACACGGGCGATCATCGTGAATAACACCATGTTAGCGGCTAACGTTAGTTTAGCCTCCCGGCGCAATTAATGAGTATAGCTCTGAGTTCAAAAGTAAAGTGTGAAAATTCCCGGGGTTAGCTGTCAAGTTTGATGATACAGGAACAAAAAAGTTGACCGGAAATGTGGTGTACGTCGACCAAGTAGCTCCGTGTATGAACTAATGGCTGTACAAGGTAAGAAATGTGACGTTACTAATTGCTTTTTGTTTATTATTATTATTCAAATAATGCTGTAAACATTCATGTGATCAACAATACAGAGGCCTATACATAAATCTAAAATGTGTTTACATCAATAAAACATACATTTGTGTATTATTTCAGATGTTATTTTCATTATTTAGTCAACGATGATTTGATGTCTTTAACTGTATGTGCAATGTTCTAGGCGTCATGTTATGCATCCAGGGTACCGTACAGGACATACCGTACAGGACATACCGTACAGGACATACCGTACAGGACAGTGGGTCTGCGGACAGCAAGTCAGACCGACAAGCACCGTTCGATTGCTCTCGCCTGTGAAATGCAGATGCGGTCTCTAGATACGGGCGCCCGCCTACAGTCTCCACCAAATTATACTTTCAACTAAAATAGCACATAGGCTCATTATCCATGGACAGATCCTGCGCAAAACGGTAATTGTGCTTCCTTGCTACAGATTGTATTTTGTTATTAAGGTGTGTGCGCTTTAGCATGTATTATAACGTGGCTCCGCAGTGGTTGTTTTATGTTCGCATTTTATTGTTTTTAAAAAGGCATTTGCGTGTTGTTTTATTGCTTCAGATCTGTTAAAATAGCATCGCTTATTGCTTCGGCAAGTGGTAAAACAAATATGATAACCCTATTAATGCAGGTCAACTACAATGGTGTGTTGTGGTGTATGATGTAGGTCACTTCATACGCTGTATCGTTAGTAGCCGAAGCTCTTATCTGTCATTTACATATTGGAGTTGGTGTATCGGGTTATTGAGATGTGACAAGACCAGCTGACTGTAGCCTATGGTCTCAGCTGTGGGTGTTCACCATTATGATTTCGGACTGGAGCATCACTCCATCTTGGGGCGATTTTCGATGGAAGAACTACTACTGCTGTCTGTATACGTCTAGACATACGGTTTCAGATCGGCCTGGGTGTTTGGGGCCTTTTAAAGAGCAATGAGACGAAGGGAGTGATTGTGCGCGGACACTTTTATCCTCTAGTGGCAGAGAACCCCCCCCCCCCCCCCCCCCCCCCCCCCCCCCCCACATTCACTAATAACATTTCCCGGAGTGCTGGCACCGTGGCATGGCAAATATGTTGAAAGAGCCATTGTGTAGCCTACGGTGCAGCTGGCACGACCGTGTGTTGTGATTGGTCTGCCCAAAGATGTGCATCGCTTGCAGTGCATGTGCCGGCTAAACGCTATATGTGGCTTATTGTATTGTTTTTATTGCACGAATTGATTCTCCGATCAAATGTGCATTTCGTTTTTCCAATTGATATCATGTCCTATTCGTTTTTTTTTTTTTTACGTGTGGAATTCTTGGTAGCATGCTTATATTCTCAATACCCGTAGTCTGTTATCGGACCCACCATATTTCCTTCCCAGGTCGGCCTATAATGCCCCGGCGTGAGGAGAGCGGCTGAGCAGGAGATGGGCTGCACTTCGGCCAAGCAGGTGTCGGCCGTGCCCAACGGTGAAGAAGGCCGGAATAAAGCCCAGAGCAATGGGGAAATCCTCTCCGGTAAGTGTACCGGTGTAGATGCTTACCCCTGCCAGCTATCCGCTTTATGGATAAACATGATTGCGGCAGATATAGCCAGAAATTCGGCAAGAGTCTATATCACAGCTATTTCACACAGTAGGATCGAACCTTGGGAAAATGTCAAGTTTGTAGACTAGAATTTTTTTATGTAGTTGTATAAACATCAGGGCCAGATTCACTAACAGATCTACTTTGTTATATTACAACTGCTGGCAGATGCTTAATACACTCACAAATTACATACATATAATCAGATTTATTTATTATGCACGGCTGAGTAAGCCCTGAGATGAGATAGTAATTATATTTCTCTGCAATATTGCTCCGTTGCACGATTACACTATTATTCTCTCCTTCTCCCTGCAAGACCTAGTGAGTGGACGAGAAAGCCTTGTAGAGAGAATGAGGAAGAGGGAAAAAAAATGGTTGCAAGCTGCCAACCGTTGTTGAAAGAGGATTTACTTCTTGAAGCGTGATAATTCAAGCACGTAATTACTTTGCCAAGTACCGGGGGGCAGCGGGGGCTGCTAGCCCACCACTGATGAGTGGATGGATCCACACCTAGCCCACCACTGATGAGTGGATGGGTCCACAGCTAGCCCACCGCTAACAGGGCCTCCACCGCCACATCTTTTCCTCTTCCACCCTTTTCTCACTGCCCTCCCTCTCACCCCCCTCTATCCCTTCTCCTCTAACACTCCTCTCTCCCTTTTCCTCACTCCCTCTCCTCTCGCCCCTTGTCCCCTCTCTCCCACCCCTTGTCCCCTCTCTACCTTTTCGTCTCTCACCCCATCCTCTTTCCCACTCTCCCTCCTCTTCTCTCAACCTCCTATGGCACAGATGAGTACAGGATGAAAGGGGCCGAGCAAGAGAAGTATGCCGGCGGAGAGCCGGAGCGAGAGGATGGCCAGGAGGACTGCACGGTATGTTGTGGTCTTATCTGGTTTTCTCAATTGTTTTAGAAAGAACTGCCGTTTCATTGCGTTTGGAAATGGTGTTAGTTGTGGGTTTTTTTTTTATGTGCTTCTCCGAATGTGCCCAGGAGAAAAGTGCCCTGCTGGGTAAAGGCCAACACACCGAGGATAATGGATCCAATGGGAAGATACTGTAAGTGCCTCTGACAACTGGGCAATGCAAAGTTGCTCATGATTGACGTTGTATCCCTTTGACTGACTTGCTGTTCCGATTCCTCGTAGTAGCATCCACTCCTCAGAGAGCCAGCAGGAATTTTTCCGTATGTTGGACGAGAAGATTGAAAAGGTAAAAATAAGAAAAACGTTAAAAAGTCAGTCATTTCCAGCTCCCCCTTTTATCCATTCCAAGCGGCATACAAGGCCTAGGATTATTGTTGCCTTTCCTTTGCACTTCCAAAATAAACTGTCTTCTTGTTTTGTTTTTCCCTACACAGGGGCAAGACTATTGCTCTGAAGGAGAAGACCTGACATAACACCGTGGGTCGCCCCTGTAGTGTCAAGAGGACCTTCTAGTCCTGCCAGTTGCATGGGGGTTGAACTGTCCCAACACCTACCCATCCATGTCTGCTGGCACCTTGTAGGCGAGCCCCATGAGAACACATGGCTGACTGACTTCAACTCAAGCACCTTTTCACCATTTCTCTTCTACCTGCAACCCCTTGTTTTGAGGGGGGGGGGGGGGGGGGGGGGGGGGGGGGGGTCGTTAGCACCTCAATATCTGCTTGGCTGTTCCCCTGCCCTCATGAAGTAGCGTTCTCCAAACACAAGCAGCTGTTGTCGTCATGGTGATCAAGACTCTTTGCTAGAATGTTTTAGAACGTCTCGCCGTGTCCTCCCCACTTCCTACCCTGAGAAGCGCAAAAGGACGCCGTTAATGTTACAGTAAAAACGATGTCAATGCGAGGAATACGACACGAAAAAACCTGTGATCGCATTCACCCCCCTCCAATATCGTTAGCGGACTTGATGAATAGCACCCGAGACGCGAGGGAGGGGACGTCATCTACGCTACCGTAAACCAACCTGCAGGAGATGTAAAATGGGCGATGTGAACGCATTCCCACTGTCAGTCCAGCGAAACTACAGAACGTATCGTCCCTCGCTGTTAAGATGATGTAATCTCTAAACGCAACCATGTTTAAGAATAATAATCAATGGGGTAGTGCACTTCCTGCATTCCAAACGTTTTGTTTTGCCAGTGTTACCCTTCTATACAGTATGTCTTCTATACAGTATGTCTTTTATACAGTATGTCGGCCATAAATGTACATTTGTGTTCTCCTGTCCATGTCTATTTATGTTGATGTAGGGTATTTGTTTTAAATAAGTCTCAGGGTTCATTTGTACTTATTGTGGTTTCATGGAGTCAAGTTCTCGCCTCACTATTACCACCATAAATTAGAAGACACTCAAATTTGCAGACACTAAACCAGTTGGCTGATAATGCTCCTTTCCAGTATCAGTCTATTCAAGTGTGAAGCGCAAATGTACACATAAGTTGCATTTTCTTTGTCTAATTTCTGTATTCCTCTCACCAGAATAATGTCACAGTGAATGTTTTTGTAAGTATGTTTGATTTGTTTTTAGTTTTTTTTTGTAAAATAAAAAAAGTGTTTCCAAGGCCAGTGACATTAGGATTCTGTTTGAATAGGAAGTTGAATCACAGCAAGACAACCAATATCATGCACAGGGCATGTGCCTAAAATAATGATGGAACATCTGACAGACCGTGCATAGTCGATGATCCTTTCAAAATGTGATCACAAATGCATCCAACAAGCCAAAACGAGAAAACAAGGGAAATGCATATAAACTATCATGTGCACATGAAGTGCTTTCCGTTTGTATCTGTTACATTTACATTCCAATCCCAGTCGGCCATATTTATGAACACCATTCTGGCCTCAGTTTGTCTCTTAAAAACCATTATTTCCAACATGATTTAAAGTCAACCATTAAGATTCCCCTTACACAAGCTGCCATTTTCTGTCTCAATTTTTTACTTCACAAATGCAGACAAGACACACTGTCAGTACCATAGCTCACTACCATGGTTCCAAATCAAGACTGCAACAGTTGTCTTTTTGCTGTGATGGTCAGTGTTGCTGGCGTCTTTTGCGGTGCTGCCGGCGACCGTGGTCCTGGATTTGGCCAGCGGGCGGGTCCGGCGTCACAAAGCCATCAGTCATCCGCTGGTAAACCAGGGTGGAGTCAGACGCAACCACACACAGCAACATAGGAAAGCCGCGGTCCAAAACGGTACGCACACTTAGGAATGACAAAAGATAAGGTGAAAATTAGACATATGAATCCATGCGTTTATAAAATAATACTTCCTTGCGCACTTTTCTACGTCACCTTTTGTGGATCAGATCCTGGTGAACGGGGAGGGGTAGGATGCTCTGCACGGGCGCCCCCTCCTTCTCCCGTCCTTCCAATAACACCACCTGTAGCTCGGGACATTTAAGGCTAGAAACGTCCTTCCAGTGACGCACTGGAATGGCAGAATAAACCGATGTTTGGGAGGGATAGGCTTCGTTCATTTAGGACAGTTGTTGAGGACTTTTGAGTAGGCTAGTAAAACTCACCCTCGGTTAGATCCATGTAAACAAGGAACGCTGCGTGAACCTGAGCACCGTCCTCAACGTCCAGATTCTGCATCTGCAGATACTAACAGGGAGGGCACTTTCAGAGGATTAGATACTTTACACTCTTTCAGACTTTCTTTTTTTAAACTGTAGTTGGTGTCATTTGCTGTTGCATTTACCATTGGGTGGTGAAGGATCCAATTGTGTGGGAAAAGGTCATCAACATCATCAACGCATAATGTGTCTGTTGGTTCCGTCATCTCGGTGACTTTATTCATATGTTGCCATGTTATAATATTATGTGGCGGGCTATAAGTATTGCATTAACGGTTGGGACCGGGCCATGTGTCCAGAAGTTATGCTTCGAACCATTTGTATTGGTTTGCCGATGCGCGACATGATAAAGGATCCGGGTGGAAATATTTGTCCACGTAAATAGACCCTAGGACTGTGTTTAATCCTCGAGGTTCAGTTCTGTCAAAATATGTATCCATGGATTATTCCATTATGTTTATAAATCTATCGAACCACAAAAACTGTTTAATTGAATAAAAGTAACTAGACAACAGAGAGCTTACTCAATAAGGAAGAAAGTAAAAATAAACAACATTTAATTTGGAGGTCTCAGTCTCACCTTCATGAAGTTCAGATGGCGCGATCCCCATGGTAGCGACAGATGGCGCTATGATATCTCCAGTTATTATATCGCCCACTTCACCTGTGCACGTCACATAAGTCAAGATTCCATACTGCCCCGTTCTCTCCCTCGTCTATCTGTCTGTGAATGTGGTGGGACTGGACTGCAGCAATAAAGACTCTCGAGTCCAATTGGAAATAATGCATCTTGCACAGGCCGGATTCGGATTGCTTTTCATGTTTTTCACTGGGAATATGTCGTCTACCTGCACAGAGGAGATGCCAATTGACCCACAACCACTCATAAACCGGGAGTCCTCCTTTATGAAGCCGAACATATTAATCACCATTCTTGCACGAAATGCACAGCACAGTCTCCCATACTTCCTGGGCTGCATTGACAGACTGGACTATCCAAAGGAGCGAATTTCGATTTGGTAAATAGACCTAGGCCTACGGTTACTCCTATGTGATTTGATGATAGCCTATTCTATAAAGATATATTCTAATAGAAAATTGGATAGGCTAATACAAAATAGAATAAATTGTATTATTTCAAAGCAAACTTATGAGCAAACAAAGAGGACACTGGCCAGACCTGGCCTAAATCCTACATATATGTGAGAAATGGCCACAGTGTTCCTTTGAGCAGGCATAGAGGCACAGAATGAGAAGGTAGAAATATGAAAATGATACATAGACATATCTGTTTATAGTATGGAAGTGGTATGTTGCTAGAAGTGCGGCCAGGTAGGTGATAGTTGTTGTACACTTGCTTTTCTGTTTGTAGTAGTACTTTGTGTTCCTCCTGGTTTAGTGCTGCTATAATGATTATATATATATATATATATATAAAAATACATTTTCTAACTGATGAATCATTGCAGGGCAGCGTCTGACCACAATGTGGACAACACCACGGCCATACTTCAGGAGTGGCTGAGAGGAGTGCAGAGCCAGTACCACTCTGTGGAGTGGAGACCCCTGCTTCAACCAAGGTGAAAGAAGCATTCTCTCTTCACGTGTCTTTCCCACAGGCAGGATAGTGTAGTGGTATAGGGAGATCGACTCCCAAGCCGAAGGGTACTTGGTTCGATCCCCAATGTCTGCAGCATACCTGTAGGCATGTTTGCCACACTGTATAAAAGTGTCTGCTTTTAATAATAAGTTAACAGTAAAGAGTCATCTTTACCATGGGCCATGTGTCCATTAGCTCTGTTGTTTGGCTCTCAATATATATATATAACAATACTATAATAAATAAATGTGTAATCTACACTCTTTATAAACCTTGTTTTCTTTATATATATATATATATATATATATATATTTATAAAGAAAACAAGGTTTATAAAGAGTGTAGATTACACATTTATTAATTATATATATATATATATATATATATATATATATATATATATATATAAAACATGTTTTGTAAACTTTTGTAAAAAATAAATCATGAGCTCATTCTCTCTCATTCTCTCTGTCTCTCTCTTTGTTTGTCTGTCTGTCTGTCTGTCTGTCTGTCTGTCTGTCTGTCTGTCTGTCTGTCTGTCTCTCTCACTCTCTTTCTCCATGTAGTTCTTATGCAGACGAACTGGGACCGAAGCACTGGCCCACCTCTCGCTTCACTCACTTGATGAAGTTAAAGCAGAAAATTGTGGGCTGACTACATTCTGGTAAAACAGCTTACCAAGAGGAGGAGGCACACACAATAACATTGTTTGTTATGTTTGAGGTGTAATCTGACCAAACCAGCACCTTTATAAAAAGAAGGAACCCAAAAATATACCACGATGGGCTTACAGAAGTATATAAAAAAGAGAAAAATAAGGAAATACAAATAGGTAATAGAACAAAATGGTAAAATAAAACAAGTAAAAATAAGGAGGATCATTGTCACACCTTGTTCTTTAGCCCCCATTTGGGTTGTTATGGAGCGTTTCTCTGCATCTGAGAAGGCTTGGAACGACCAGGGGGTCTGTGTGTATGTGTGTGTGTGTGTGTGTGTGTGTGTGTGTGTTGAAGAGGGTCATTGTGGCCTCCTCTTCCTTTGTCTCAGTTTGTGGATAGTGACAATCTGCTGACCAATCGCCACACTCTGACAGACCTGCTGGGGGAGAATGTGACCCTAGTGGCCCCCATGCTGGAGTCCAGGGGTCTCTATTCAAACTTCTGGTGTGGCATGACCCCGCAGGTATGACCTCACCTATACCGCTATACAAACCAGCTAACAATGATAATACTAAAACAAATACAATCACACTAACACCAATAGAAAATATGAATGAAGTACAAAGCATAAAGTATTAAAGTATCTTATCTTATCTTAATGCTACCTGACTAAATACTGATACTTAATACTCATATTCATAATAACAACAGCATAACAATTATACCTTACTAATAATGGACTAATCATAATAGAAACCATTTCACTTTGTTCAAACAACAATGGTAAAACAAATAACAAAACTACTAATATCAGTATCAATGCTTATAATAACAACAGCTTAATAAGCACAACTTCATAATAGATAATACTACCACTGATACTTAACGTGCTAATGATTAATAACTGTTATTTATCATTTGCGAGTCAATAGGACAGTGTCTTCTGAACCTCCCCACACAGGGCTATTACAAACGGACGCCCGAGTACATCCCCATGCGCCGCGGCGGCCGCCGGGGCTGCTTCGCCGTTCCCATGGTGCACTCCACCTTCCTGCTGGACCTGAGGCGCAGCACCAGCCCAGCGCTGGCCTTCCATCCCCCCCACCCCGACTACCCCCACCCCCTGGACGACATCATGGTCTTGGCCTTCTCCGCACGGCAGGCAGGTCGGACGACGCACGGCGCAGTGAAGGGATCTTTTCTTAAAGTCTTACAGTGTCGCCATGTGGGTCCGACTGAAGGGTAGACCGTTCCTTATTCAAGCAAGTGAATATTATTGAAATGGGAAGAGACCGATTATTTTGACAGACTTAAATATTAATAGTGTGCAGTATAATATTGCACAAATTTAACCTTGTATCATGGTGGCAATATTTCAAGATTCAAATGAGAAAATGGGGGAAAACACTGTCTTACGTAGTTTAGAAATACACTTTTTATATGCCATGACTTGCATTTAGATGTGTACGTTTGTTTGTTTTGAATTGTGAATTGAATTGGTTTAATACATTTTGGCCTGATCGTCTCACACCTTTATGCGATCTGCAGGGGTACAAATGTACGTGTGCAACAAGGAGCATTATGGGTATTTGCCCCTGCCTCTTAAACAGCATCAAACAGTAGAGGAAGAAGAGGAGAGCTTCACCCACACCCTGACTGAAGCGCTGAGTAGGAAGACACACACACACACACACACACACACACACACACACACACACACGTGCTATGTTGTGAATATGTATGGTACTGTTTCTTATTTTATTCTGTTCTATTTAGCTTTTGTTTCTTGTTTTGAAGTCTCTGTCTCTTCCTCTTTCCTTCTCTTTGCTGAGCTTGTGTCTGCGTCTGGGGCTCCCTGTGGCGGGGCTGCTTCCCACAGCAGCGCTACAATCCTCACTCTAACGTTAGAGCAAACCGCCTCGCCTCCCTTGCATCTTCCCTTACTCTTTGGACATTGCCCATTTCACAAGACTCTTCCCAAAGTGATCAAACAACGTCTGAAACTGGAACTGTCTCTTTTATGAAACAATTGGAAGTACTGAATTTATTTGATGAAATTGTCATTTCAGTTGATTTCCCCATGGAGCCTTCTCAGTATGTCCACCACATACCCCCAAAAACAGGCAGACTGGGATTTAATAAGGTAGGCCACGATATTCCACATTCCCATTATGTTCAATTCATATTTTCCCCCTTTTAAGTTATTGCAGCTTATCCTGAATTTCCTGCCTGGGATTAATAGAAAGTACCACCTCTAGCTATCTTGAAAATGTTAGCAATACAATGGGTTAGGATTTTGACATCAAAGCTTATCCCATGACTCTTAGGTCTTTCTGATAAATCTTAAGCGGCGTTCGGACCGACGCGAGAGGATGTTGAGCACGCTAAATGTCCTTGGCGTCGACATCACTGTGACGGAGGCAGTGGACGGCAAGTACGACGCAACAGTCCCCTCCGATCTAAAGTTTGCGTCACTTCAAATCTGTCACTGATAATAAAAGTGTAACGACATAACATACACCAAGCGCCATCTTTCTGCTGTCACATGACCTATTGTTGTTAAAGTCTCAGTGCTGGTGGGAATTGTGGGTGACCTTGTGTTGTCCACAGAGTATTGAACTCTTCCCAGATCCAGGCCATGGGTATAGACATGTTGCCAGGTTACAAGGACCCTTATTCAGACCGCGTGCTGACCAGAGGCGAGATCGGCTGCTTCCTCAGTCACTACAACATCTGGAAACAGGTGGAAACTTTTTGTTTTTACTTGATTGCTTAGTATATGCTACAAGTAAATTTGACTTAATCTAGTGTCGAGATTCGAGAATTAAACGGCCCAAATTGAGCACATTGAAACACGCAGTAATTTGTGCTTCATATGTGGTTTTGTCGCCCCCTAGGTGGCGACGCAGGAACTGCAGGAAGTGCTGGTGTTGGAGGATGACGTGAGGTTTGAGCCCAGGTTCTGCAGCAGGTTGAAGGAGATTATGAAGAACGTGAAGACAGCAGGCCTTGACTGGGACCTTATGTATGACATGGGTTGCACAACATATATTACACATTATACATGTGTTATTTATAATTGTAAATCACAATTGTTGTATCTACTCTTTGTGGGCATTATGTGGTGATTTTAACAAGTGTGTTTTGATATGGTTTCATTAAGGTAACCTAAGAGTCTGGTCACGGCTAAGTTCAGTTGAAGAGATGTAACATAACTTATAACATGTAACATTTAACAACTTAAAAATATGCTATTATAACAAAGTTTTACAAAAAATGTGCTTCCTCTCTGTTTCCAACACATAGCTACATGGGCCGCAAGCGGCTACAAGTGAAAGAGCCAGAAACCTGGGTGACAGGTGTCAGAGACCTGGTTCACCCCGACTACTCCTACTGGACCCTGGGCTATGCCCTGTCTTTGCAGGGGGCCAGCAAGCTGCTGGACTCCAAGCCGCTTAGCAAGATGCTTCCTATTGACGAGTTCCTGCCCATCATGTTCAACAAACACCCCAAGTAAATCCACGAATTCCTACGTAACCTATCAGTGCTTCTGACATTTCTCATACCTTAAGTGAGGCCACATGAGAGCAAAGCTCAAAGCATTGGTGACCCAATGTTTTCCATCACTAATGGCAAACATTGTCTTAAAACTACAGAAGCACAATAATAATAGAAGGGTCCCTATTTCACCACCCTGTTTGATAATCATTAGCCATTGGGAGCCATTTCAATACACTATAGTGACAACACACGTGGGAGTGTCCACCCAGATGTATGATAGATGGACCAGCCTACCCAGAGGACAGCACCAACTGGTAGGCTGATCTATCCCCATCATAGTTCTACATGGATACTCCCATGTGTGATGCCAATATAGCTTTTGTAATGGCTGTAACGTCAAATCAACATCATACCTCAAATATAATAGAGGGGCCTTTTAGTCTGCGATTTTTTAACGAGGACTGAATTCCTCCAGAGAGGACTACCTGCGCCATTTTGAGCCGAGGGACCTGAGGGCCTTCTCTGCAGAGCCCCTGCTGCTCTTCCCCACCCACTACACAGGCCAGCCGGGCTACATTAGCGACACCGAGACCTCCACCATCTGGGACGACGAGGCCGTGGCCACAGACTGGGACAGGGACCGCGTGAAGAACAGGGTGGGGTCCGGGCAGCAGACAGAGGAACCAGAAGTGACTTCCAATGCACAGAGGGAGGGGCCCGCATTGTCCCCCAGTGGCAACAGGGATGAACTTTGAACTCCTAACGAGAATGGATGTCGTAACGATTCCAGAATTCGCTCAAGTGCCATCACACGTGTGTATGTAATTACAAACACAAAGCTATAAATTCCCTCTTCTCAAGCAGGGCTGAGTTGTCCATGTTTTGTTTTTGCTTATCTGATGTGTCTTATGCGGGGTCAACATTGTACATGAAGCCCAAATGATACGTGAAAAAAATAAAATAAAGTCCCAAGTACTCAACTTAAGAATTTTATTTAAAAAAAAGAAGAAAAAAAAGCACTGGTAGTTTAATTCCAAGCAAACAAAAGGAACCATTTATAATTAGTTTTGTTCCATATCACAAAAATTAGTTATGAAAAGAATAATTAATTTAACCCCACAATGGACGATGTAATAAATTAATCAGCATAAACAAAGGAAAGTAGACCTGCTTGTATGTCGGCGCAGCACCGGATATATTGACGTTCCAATGCTCAAAATGTAAGACACCCGAGTATAAACATCCAAACAGCATGTTGCAGCAAGTACTTGGTTCCACAGTTCCTCATATTGAATATAACTAAAGCTTTGATAAGAGAATTCAAATAATTTTTATTTTAATGTAAATATTAGGCTTCAATTAAAAGAAAAAAAAGCATTCTGTACAATGTGCATATCTGAAATTGTGGGTCAAGAAAATAACAGTTGGGAAAAAGAAAAGGCCAGTCAATGAAGATGAGATTTAAACATTAACAATTGATGCATTAATGATACAGAGTAACATTAACAAAGTACTTAGATGGAGCCCTTTTAGCATTGATTAAACGTTGAACTTGAGAATCACTCCAATATCCCCTCAACGTCAAGCAGGTTTTAAGAAACAAAAAAACCTGATTACACCGTGCCATTTACGAATATGTACCTTGAGAAAACCTGCGACAGCACAATAATGCACTTGCTTATAAATGACGCGGCTAATGCAACAAATCTGCCAAGAAGATGAATGTGCAATTGGGACCAGTAAGCTGGAGAACCCAGAGGAGTTAGAAGAGGTTAGATGAGTTGAGTTCAGATACACCAGAAGAGAGAGAGAAGAGACAGCTTATGGATGTGTATGACACACAAAAATTGCTCAATATTAAATAAACAGCTTGGTACAGAAAAGCACACACTAGAAAACATTGGTCTCACAGTGAACACTTGGTTGAGAAGAAAAAGAGGAAAAACAAAGTTCAAACCAAAGTCTCAATAACTTTAAAGTCAAATCAAGTCTGGAGGGAATATTTTCTATGGATAATCCTGCTTGTTGCCAAACAAGGCTCCACGTTGTGAATGAGGTAAATCCTTATTGTTGATATGATAGCCTTTAGATCCAGAAGCTATTCAGTGAGGAGCAACACCTTCATCTGCAAAATAATAAAAAACTGAGCTACACGGAAATATTCATTTGGTAAAGAATACATATTAGGAAATAGTTAATATATATATATATATTGTGTTTGTTTTCTGACAGTGTCTACAGAGTCCATGTGTTCGAGGTTACTGCCAGCAGCGACCAAGAACTATCAACAGATTTTACATTTGGAAGAAAAACGTGTGTGTAGAAAAACATTCCCTCGCATTGCAATTAATTACAATGAGTACATATCCAGTTAACTCAATCACAAAGACCATACAGCAAAATGAATAAATGAAGCGATTTGTTGGATTTTGGATATAAAAGGAGGAAGACATTTGGAGTCGGCCATTAAATGTTACTGTAGAAAAAAACAAGTGGTCCAGGAACACTAAATAAATGTAGCAAAAACATGTCTAGCCACACACAAACTACAATAACGATGCACTGTTGGCACCAAAAACTAAATATAAGCAAATAACAAAATAAACCCCAATTCAAATCAAAAATTCCCACCACATATTTTTTTTTTGCCACACCTTCTAAAGCACTTTTACAAAGGCAGTTTTATAAGCCATCGATTATTGATATGCATTATCAAAAGAACGCCACAGTGTTTTGCTCGTAGAAACAACGCAAGCCATCGTACTAGTGAGCCGAAATAGGATTTTAAAAACACACCTGCGAGATAACTAAGTGCGGTATTGCATATGAGAATTTGTAAATGAACCCCCCTAACGAGGGCCATCTTGTAACATGATCTGTCGCTGTAAACATGGTGCACAGTAGCTATGACGACGTTTTAAGGCTTTCCAAAATTCCTGAAGTGTTGTTCACTGAAAAAAAGAAATAACAAGTGCGTCGACCGGACACACAGCGGAGACAATGGGGAAATCAAACGTCTCTGGCGGCCAGAACTAGACAAGACACACAGCATGTACTTTCATATTGTTAATTTAGTCAAAGGTTTACTTTGTAAACTAAACTTTTTTTCTTCAGTGGCTTAAAAACAAAAAACAAAAAAAACATGTGGATTGCAATATTTGTGAAGATTTGGGGAATTTCCAAAAGCAATTACAAAAACTCTAGTTTTACTTAAATGTACACACGGCACAGTATTTTATATTCTTAATAGATGCAGACAATGCTGAAATTTCACATCCCGATATCCAGAACTTTAAATCCGAAATTCAGAATCCCATGGAAGGGAAGCCTAAAATTCATGTGGGCAATTTACAAAATGATACATTTCTTTGCTTCATGTTGCATGTGGGATCCTGAGCCTTCTGGTGATGCAACATGAAAAGGGATAGACACTGCCTGCTTCAGCAATGCACTCCGCATCCACGATGGGTTAGTGGACAGTGCGCCTTTAACTTTCAGTTCGTCCACTCGGGGGGCTGCCGATAAAAAACAAATCACGCCCAGTGTGCCATGTTTGCTTTTTGCTCCTTTTTTTTTTTGCATGCCCAGTTCTTTTGCTTACAGAAATGTGAAATAAGACACATACACACACACACACACTTACAAGCAGTGCCATCCTATCAAGCGTATTCTCAAACCCTAATGTAAGGACTACAATTAATCAACGTGTTACTCGCGGCAAGTAGCATTACCGTTTATCGACATTAAAAAGCGTAAAGCGTAAATGACTTTGCGTCAGTGTTGGGCAGAATACCACCATGTGTTTAAACGGGTCATCGTTTCATGGATGATCAGTGGATCTACAAGAGGCCGTGCGACCGGCTGTTCTAGGGAGCACCCCGCTTCGGAGTGATCCGGATCTGCCCTTCCACCAGGATTTTCTTTCAACAGGACAAATATTTAAAGACATGGCTTTTACAGTTGCAGTTAATAATTCAACTCCAAAAGAAACGGCGACAGTTAAAACAAACATGGAATGTGCCACTTCTAATAAAACATAGGCTATGGAATAAGCAAAGCTTTAAAAGAAAATGTAAGCTAGCTAGCTTCTATTTGTTCTTAGCCTCACTATCTAACATCACAAAAAGGTTACTAATCAAAAGTAGAGGGCACTACAGGAGCGCGGGGGAAAAAAACTATTTCATAATAAAATAAATCGTAGGAAATCATTTGGCTGATGTGTATGATGTGCAGCTTTATACAGAAAAATGTTCAGAATCCCTGCAATTTGTGAGTGTATTTCTTTCATTTCATTAATAGTTCTGAGAAAATGAGGTTCTGTCAAGTAGGCATGTAGTGGTCACTTAAATTCATCAGTGAGGGTGAGCCAGTGCTACTCTCATGTGCACGTGTACATGCTAGGTCCTAGCCAGTGGATCTGATTGTAGCTGGTTAACTTACTTGAAACCCCCCATTTGTGCTGCTGTGACCCATGAAGACCCCCCCCCCCCCCCCTCCCCCACCCACCCCCACTGCACGCATTACTGGCCTATATGGGAGTGTGGCTGGAAGCACTGCCCTGCCCTTGAGCAGGGGAGGAAGAGGAGGAGGTGACAGCGCCCTTGTTTCGCCCCAACATGGAGGGCACGAACTCAGGGTGGCGGCGCGCGTGCTTGATCAGGTGGTCGCTGCGCATGAAGCGCTTGTCGCAGAGTGGGCAGAGGAAGCGCTTCTCTCCTGTGTGTGTGCGGGTGTGGCGGGCGAGCTCGTCTGAGCGGGCAAACTTTTTCTCGCAGTCTGGCCAGGTGCACGGGAATGGCCTCTCCCCTGCAGCACAGAGAGAGATTATGAAACCACCATTACACATCTCATTAGCATATGCATTCAAAAACGGGGCCGTAGAAATCTTGATCATATCGCAACACACTAGTTTAGTAAGCAGACATTAATGCATAAAAAATATATACAAAAATCGACTTTGGCACAAAGTTGTTCGAGCACACGTGTGAACTTGGAATTATTTTTTTTATTTTTGTTAGGGCGTAGTATATTCAAATATATCACGGCAATTCCGAATATTAAACCAAAGCGAATTTCGGATGCTGGGTGAACTCTGGCGTAGGCCTGCTCCACGTCGCATAGCCAGACCACGCCACCAGACCATGGTGTTTTTCCTACACTCCCTGCTAGTCTGCGCTCTGTGGGCGTTCCCGGCGTTTTATTACCGACCCCAGTATAACAACTCGGCCCAAGACTATCACGCCGCAGCTTCCTGCTCCTTGCGCCTTTATTTATTTTTCTACGCTGCTGTTAAAGCTACTTTTTGTGTACTACGCACAGTTCAACCACTGATACAACCAACAACGGGGGGCTGGGCGGGTTTTACATAATTATGACAGTTTGACAAAACAAGCATTGTGTTGCCCGATTGTTCCTTATCACTACACGAGGTGGGGTTATTGACTATAAAGAAAATGTGTTTGTGAGGGCTGAGGAGCAAACAAATACATGGCGACCGAACCTGCGCTAACGCAGCCTAAATGTTGGGTTTCATCTTACTTCCACTTCACATGCAAATCTGGCCCGGAGGAAGATGTTCGTCACTGTTCTACACGTCCAGCCCTATTCTTTTGTTACTTATGGCTTTGTCAGGAGCCCTCTGTGGAGTTCTTCTACCCCCTTTGTTTTGCACTGATTGTACGCGGGTAAACAGGGCAGGGAACCCACCCACCCACCCAGCTTCCATAACTAATCCCCCATAACAAAGAAATGTTCGAGTGTAAAAAAAATAACAGCGTGTAGTTGTGTGTAAACGAAAAAGGCATACCCCCCAAACACACGCACTTCGCTTTAAGCCGACACGACACCAAGTTGCATTACCTGTATGGGTTCGGATGTGTGCTTTCAAGTGGGACGATTTGCCATAAACTCTATCGCATCCGTCGAAAGTGCATTGGTGTCGCTTGACCGGGGACCTGGGTGCCCCTCCTCCCCAGTGCTGCTGCCCGGGGACCGGGGTGGCCGAGGGGGTCATGTTCGGGGTGGTGGAGTCAGACAACGTGGTGTAGCCGCTCTCCCCGCACGAGGAGTTGCTGCTCTCTGAGTAGGCCGACATCGGTCGGAACTTGCCATGGAGGTCGGTGAGGATGCCGGCCACAGTCATCATGTTCGTCGCCTCGAGTCTCAGTGTCTCGCGCACCTCCCTGTCCTCGTTCGACCCTTCTGGCTCGCGGGTTAGCAGGCCCACCGGAGCAGGCAGGGTGGCGGGGACGACCGGGGTGGGTCTATGCAGGACGGGGCCGCTGGATATCGACACCAGACACTCGGCAGCAAAATAATCAGAATAGGCAGCCATTGCTTTCCTTCTTTGGCTTTGGCGAAAGATTGTTAGCCTGGTCGTGAACAAATAAAATGACGCCTTGTGTGAGTCGCGAGGAGGGGCTAGTCGGTGCTCGACCTCGTTTTACCAAACTCGTCGAACAAAACGGGTTTACTGCTAATCCTTCGTAGCCATAAAGTGTATAAATCCACCTGATAGTCCCTGATAAATACAGACTCGAATAGCAGCGAACAAAAGGGAAAACAATATATTTGCTAAAACGTCCTAAAGTTACTAGCCCGACCGACATGCGTGCTTTACATCGTCTGACTATTCATTGTTTCGGACTATCTGAAAAGCCGGTGAAACATACGCCCCCAGAACAGACTGCTATGAGTAGGCTTCACGCAAACTGACGTTACAGACTGACGTAGGCTGAGAGATGATCCTCTATTAAAGCGTTATCCCGGTCTACCGAGACGTAATTTCCGGTCTCTTACCTCTCACGGGAGGTAAATACGCCAGTGAAAAGTGAAAGAGTACAACGACAATGAGAATACATATGGCGTTTCGAAGATTAATTTGAAAAAGCAATTTCAGAAAAGGATATTCTTCTATCGAAAGTAATTCTCTCTCTCGCTGCTTATCACAAGTAACTGAAAGTCCCGCCCCCCCCCTCTCGCTCTCTCTCTCTCTCTCTCTCTCTCTCTCTCTCTCTCTCTCTCTCTCTCTCTCTCTCTCTCTCTCTCCCCCCTCCCCCCCGCTAATAACACACATTTGGAGCATCCCATTACAGGCATTTCGTCGCGGGATGAGAACGGCCTGGGACCGAGGTTAGGACTGACGTGCAGTAAGGGCGTGGGCCACACAAGAGTGCTTGCATCGTGGAAAGATGGTGGGCGCTAGCGTGAATAATGATGAAAACAGGGAATGACACCTTTTGTGTTATTATTTAGTGACGGTAGAGCCTATTTCACCTTCCGGAAAAGAACGTGTGGCAGGCAGTTTAAACTCTTTTGTTTAAACAGTTTGTTTTTTAGCGGATTGTTTGGACAGTTGTTTTTTTTTTATCTCCAGTGTCACAGACAACCTCCCCTCCATCTGGACAAAATCGAGATAGTCAACAAACACGCAGGCCCTAGATGTCTCACTTTTCAAGTGTTACCTCTCTTCAACTGTTTCTTTGTTTTCTCTAACGTGTCTCCCTGCTTTCAGGCCAAGATTGTTCATTCATAAACCTTTGATTCATTGATAATGGTTGCAACTGCTTGTCAAACATGCATGTGTATGTAATATATTAAACATTAAACAAAACGGAAACATTTTTGTGTGAATTGTTGTAATTCATTTTCGTAATTGCCCATCTTCTGTATTGTTTTCTTTCTTCATTTCGTTCTTTTTTTCTATTTTTCTTTCTTTCTCCTGTTCTTTCCTACTTTCGCATCTAGATCCCCTTAAAATAATTGTTTGCTTGAAGTATGACTTGTGCTATTTCGTTTTGGACATGACCCTAGTATTCAAGTGATCAAGACACTAGAAAACCCCCTCCCCAGATCCCCCAACCCTATAGAGGCCCAATATTTTGTGTGATCTGATTGGCCGAGTGCGTGTGTGTTTGTATCTCTTACAGGGAAGGTATTTCCTGATTGGATGCTTGGAGCAGTCTGGGTCACCGTTGAAGGCCTACACACAAGCATGGTCATTCATTGGCTGTGAACAGTGCTTGGTTTTCATTTGCCTTACTTACATGTGGAGTCTCAGGGCAGAGAGGGCTGCAGTTACTCAGTGCTACTATGGCTGCTAATTCCCTGTCATTACTGCATTGCCTTAATCTCATGCTTGTTATTCTCCTTCTGCAAGGTAGGTTTTTTTGTTTTAACAGCCCCTCTATTACGATGGGGTACTCATTTGTGAATCTGTTATTATTTATACCTTTCTGTTTGGTGTGGAGTTACTTAACTCATTTCAGAAGAACGGACATGTGTGTGAGCAACAGTTGAAGGTGAACACATTCAGTTTAGATTGTTATGTGTTTTGTGTCGATTAGGAGAGAGCCGTCAGATGGAGAATTATCTCTGTGACGCCGGTTGTCCTGGTGAGCATCTACCATCGTGGCCATCATACGTATATACTGCATGTTAAATCTTAATCGTTTTCATTCCTTTCATGTATAAGTTCTTTTTTTTTCATTCATATGTAATGGAGGAAATATTTAGTGATTTCTTTGAGTGACTGTGAGTTCCCCGCCCATCATGTCCATAGGGTCCTCATCCCCAGACCTGTGCTACCAGAGAGGGGTGAAGTATACCTACAGGTACAGCACAGTCACGTCTACCACCCTCCACGGCGCTGACTCGGGAAGAAATGGTCTGGCCCTGGACTGTGTGGTCGACATACAAACCATCTCCAAGTGCCATTTAATGATGCAGGTCAGTGAGGGAGGGGATAAAACACACAAAACTTTGACATAGAGATAGAAACGCTAGAAAGAGAGAGGTCACGTTTGTTGTGTTTCAATTCATTTCTGTTTCTTCCATTGCAAACATTTATTTTGCAGATATTCCACTTTAATTCTTCATCATGTTTGATATGTACTGTCCTTTTAACTGTTTTGCCTTTGTAACACTTGAATTTCCCTCCTGTGATTAATATAGTGTTATCTTATTTGATGTGTGCTTGCACCCCAGATTAGGAATTCACAGATAAAGAGGATTTCCTCCCAGAAGGAGCACTCTGTACTGCGTTTCAAGAGTCTGAGGTGATGTTGCAATCCATACATATTACATGTATAATAAAATAATAATATAACTCCTATAGTCATTGTGAGTGTTACGAGCAATGTACGGCCCCAAATTATTTAGCTAAGCAAAACCAACACGACTTGTCTGTCTGTAAGTCCTGCATCTCTGAGAGACTGATGGTGGTGTGTTTTCCTTTCTCCCCCAGGGAGTCTCTCGAAGGAACGCGCCTCAAGTTCTCTCTCCGAGGGGGAAAGGTCACCGCACTGTGTCCACAGGAGGGCGAGCAGGTGTGGGCCATGAACATCAAGAGAGCTCTACTGAGCATGCTCCAGACCTCCCACACAGCCTCCAAACAGGAAACAGAAAAAGAGGTGAGAATTGTTACGACTTATTATTTTAATGTAATATAATTAATTATATTACAAAATCAAGGACTTTTCCGAAGGCGTCCTAGTTACTTTCACGGTATGTCTGCTTAACTTTGTTTTATCATGTTGTTTCTTCCAGACTGATGTCTATGGTACCTGCCACAGCAGGTATGAACAGAGAGGATCTTTATTGATCAAGACAAGGGACCTGAAAGAATGTCAAGAGCCGCGACTGTCAGACTTCTGGTCCAATTCCGTACCGCTGACAGAGGATTCGGTGAGTTCATCAGCTTAGCTTCTTTCAAATCAAAGTCCAAATACTTAGTGCTAATTTATTCTTACCATTGTATCAGTCACCACACAGAAAAGTACCATCTCTAGTTTCGGATCCATGTTTTTCGGATTGGCGGAAGTTGTGAGAGGAGATTTAGAAGATGCTCAATTGGTGCAGAAGTTGCTTTTCGTTGCTTTTCCGGTTGACCCTGAACATTAAAACAAAATAATATCTATTCCTAAATGAATCTTTGACAAGAGTATCAGGTTGAGTTACAATAATATTAATGATAACATTTGACTTTTGAGGGTGTTTCTGGTAACCCAAAATTCAAAATGTTCAACCACCATTACTAATATCATCACTAGTCTCATTGCAGTTAACTCTCCCGTCTGAGGCCTCTTCCTAACTGAACCATTTGGCCTAAATGTTTGCTTTCAGACAGTTGACTCCAAGCTGCAATGTGCTCAACGCATGCACAGGACCAAAGTGATGGCGGAGGTCAACTGCACTGAAACGGTCTCCATGCTAACCGGAAGAGCAGGCCTGATCATGACCCAGACCCTGTCCACTCTCTCTCTGCTCAGAGCCCAGCCGGACTCAGCTTCAGGGTTAGGTGAGTGCGCTGCCGACTGATTGTAGCTAGCCATGTACTCCAAGAGCTGTTACTATTTACTACTATTTAGCATCTGCTAAATGACTATTACATTAGCAGATGCTTTTATCCTTAAGCAACATGCTTTATTTGGACTTCCAGGGTGCTGCCGACACGAGTGGAAGCTCGTCAGAACCACATTTTGGCACCCACATTTCCCATCTGGGTTCCACAAAGTATTATTTTATGTAATCTTTGTCATTAGGAGCAGAGGTTAGGCATTTTTCTCAATAATGCCTAGAGTGGACCTTGGGGTTTGAACCTAGAACCTTTTAGACTGGGAGTTAAACACTACTAGACTATCCTGTCCCCATAACATCAGCCTTGCAGGTTATGAAGAACAAACCTGCAGCCTGTGTGTTGTATACCTGGTGAGTATCGGGAGACTGTGTTCACCAAAGGACCCCTCCTCCTCTTCTCCTCCTACTCTCTCCTCCTCCTCCTCTCTCCTCTCTCCTCTCTCCTCCTCCTCCTCCTCCTCCTCCTCCTCCTCCTCCTCCTCCTCCTCCTCCTCCTCCTCCTCCTCCTCCTCCTCCTCCTCCTCCTCCTCCTCCTCCTCCTCCTCCTCCTCCTCCTCCTCCTCCTCCTCCTCCTCCTCCCCCTCCTCCCCTCCTACTCCTCCTCTCCTCTCCTCTCCTCTCCTCTCCTCTCCTCTCCTCTCCTCTCCTCTCCTCTCCTCTCCTCTCCTCTCCTCTCCTCTCCTCTCCTCATCCTCCTTCTCTCCTCCTCCTCCTCCTCCTCCTCCTCCTCCTCCTCCTCCTCCTCCTCCTCCTCCTCCTCCTCCTCCACCTCCTCTCCACCTCCTCCTTCTCCTCTCCACCTCCTCCTCTCCATCTCCTCCTCCTCTCATCCTCTCCTCCTCATCCTCTCCTCCTCATCCTCTCCTCCTCTCCTCTCCTCTGCCTTCTCCTCTCCTCTCCTCTGCCTTCTCCTCTCCTCTCCTCTCCTCTCCTCTCCTCTCCTCTCCTCTCCTCTCCTCTCCTCTCCTCTCCTCTCCTCTCCTCTCCTCTCCTCTCCTCTCCTCCTCTCCTCCTCTCCTCCTTCTCTCCTCATCTCCTCTCCTCTGCCTTCTCCTCTCCTCCTCTCCTCCTCTCCTCTGCCTTCTCCTCTCCTCCTCTCCTCCTCTCCTCCTCTCCTCCTCTCCTCCTCTCCTCCTCTCCTCTCCTCTCCTCTCCTCTCCTCTCCTCTCCTCTCCTCTCCTCTCCTCTCCTCTCCTCTCCTCTCCTCTCCTCCTCTCCTCCTCTCCTCCCCTCCTTCTCTCCTCTTCCTCCTGTCGTCCCGCTTGTTCAGATTCAGAATCACTTGGACCAGGCGTGCTGACTGACCTGATGTTTGACCATGAGGGAGGACCGCGTCGAAGCCCAGTGTCCACACGCCAGCAGGCCAGCGAAAGCATCAGCCTCTTATGTGGTCTTACCCGGGATCAGCAGCAGGTAGGATGTAAACCCACCTGGAAGCCGCCAATCCCGCATTGAGTATCCCAGTTAAAACATGATGCCCCTTCCATGTATGCAATTAAAGGGCCCCTATTCTCCAGCCAGGTGTGTACATTCTCACTTGTGATGCCACTAAGTCACAGGGCAGGGATGATTTTGAAACGGCTTGTAATGGATTATCACACTCACACCTGGTGGTAAAGTAAGGGCCCTTTAAGGTTCCGTAAGGCTCTTTGGATCAAATTGCTCATCCAATGGAATATATATGATGATAATATATTACAGAGGCCAGGATAGCCTACTGGTTAGGGGTATGAGTCCTAGCCGAACGGTTCTGAGTTCAAAACCTTGATGTATGCAGCCTAACCCTACCTGCTCGGCAATAACATATATAATTACATTCACTGTAAGTAACGTTGTAAGAGAGCATTGCTAATTGAGTAATTATTTTCATTAACTGTACGTATAATTTTCCTTAAAGTATGATAACAGTGGTGGAATAATAGAGCAAACGAAGCGTATTGGATGGAGAAGGAACAAAGCAAGAACCTATCCAGTCTGGCTGCTCCAGGGATATGTGGGGTTAAACTCTCAATGAGTCATATTTTGCCAAACCACTTGTTTACCTGTCTTCATACGTCGCGGCTTGCCTCCCCCTGAGGCTTTTTTCAGTTTGGGAGGTGTTGAAAGTTTTTCAGCTTTGCATTTGAGGTCCAAGTCAAGCTGAACCTGCCAACCTTCACAAAGTCTGTTTACACTGAGGTAGCTCAAAGAAGCCAACCTGGAAACCTTTATTAAAGTCTGTTTACTTGGACATGCCCTAAAGAGGCCAACCTGGCAACCTCAGGCCCATCACCAGTCACTCTATGTAAAAGCTTTACTCTTTGAGAAACCAAAGATGGATGACATGATTGACTGTGGAATAATTCACAGTTCTGTCCAAACATTTTAATTTGATAAGCTACAAAACAACTTACATAATAGATTGATATCAAATTCACAATAAATCACAATGTAGACTGTTTAGTCCATCCTAACAATCTCCTATCTTGGTCCATGTTAGATGTCCCAACGCTTCCTTCAGCTGGTCTTCCAGTTGAAAGATCTGTCTCTTTCTCAACTGAAGATGCTCTGGCAAGAGTCTTCCTTCAACTGTCGCGATGACTGGTGAGTGATTGAATTTGCTATTGTATTGCACATCTACATATATATATATATTGGTCTTGAGTGAATCTTAATCCTGTACGGCAATTGCATTCAAGCCCAAAGCATGTTTACTTTTTTTTTTACAATCTGCATTTAGATATGTCACTAATTTGGACCTGGTCAGAATAATATGGTGACCTTACTCTTTATGTACTTGCATACAGTTAGTAGTATACAACAATTATCTATTAGATATACATGTATGTTTTTTGTTGTTGCATATCATTCCTAAGAATATGATCATTCCCACGCCATATTCAAATATCACCTTGTAGAAATTCTTCTATGTCCCCTACATTGAGTCACACCTAGTTTCCTATTCTTTAACGTTGGACAGGCAGCCGCTGCTGTCGGCCCTACCAGCGTGTGGGTCTGAGAGCTGTGTGCTGCTGTTGACCGAGCTGATGCAGAGAGGAGATCTGGATCTGGACCAGGCTCAGTCCTACCTCACTACCATGGCCCTCACCCCCCACCCGTCTCCCCTCATCATCAACTCCATCAATGTAGGAGCAACAAGACGATCATCTCACTGATTCTGATGGGTTCTTCATGATGCAGTCCGCCATTTTGAATCAAGACTGCCATACAAGTGTACATATGTATTACACTTGATGTGATATGCTTATGAATAGGGAGAGGAAGGTGGGAGAGGTTAACCAGTATTTGGTCAATCATTTTTACATTTGCATTCTATGTTTATATTTCTATCACTCACATTGTGTATATATTATAGATGTATTTTTCTGTGTGTGTTTTGTATATTTAGCTTATTCTTGTTTACATTTTGTACCTCTTGTCTCTATTCTTATTTCTGTCATGCACATCTGCTGTCACACCCTAATTTCCTATTTGGGATTCATAAAGTCCATCTTATCTAATCTTGTCTTTTGTAATGAGACCCACTGCATATATTATTTCTTCTGTCCTCCGTGTCAGGCCCTGCTGGACGTCCCAGAGCTGCGTCCCCAGGCCCTGCTGGCTGGGTCCTCCATGGTCCATGCTCTGTGTCGGAGGTCCACATCCCCATGCACTAGTCTTCCTCAAGTCCAGAGCTTTGTGCAGACGCTCCAGGACAGCCTTGGCGGTGGATGTGGGGGCAAGGAGCCGAGGAGAGTGTCAGAGGTACATTCAAAGCGTACTAGGAATAGATCTTTTAACTCCATGGCTGCACACACACAATGATGAGGAGTTTAACTGTTGAAGGAGGAGTAGGCAAGGTTTAGAGGGAAATCCACTAACCGGCAAGAATAAGCCTAAGCCCCTCCCACCAAACAATGTCCAATCGTGCAAGAGCAGATCAGCCCAGTTGGGCGGAGAAGGGCAAACAGGAAGTCTTGCCTTCTAATCACACGTTAACTTCTGTCTTGCTTGCAGCTTCTGTACATACTGAAAGCCGTGGGGAACTCAGGCATCTCTGCTCCGGCCCTCGTAGCGATGCTGAGCCGCTGTGTGCTGGGCTCCTCAGAGGCCACAGACCTGCAGCTCGCTGCCATCCACTCCTTCAGACGCATGCCCTGTACTGCGGATGTGAGTGACACGCCAATAGCAAAACAACAACAACAACAACAACAACAGCAATAAGTGAAAGCTGAGGATCAGTCAGCCATGCATGTTTTGGATGACTGGATTTTTCAATGTGCCCATTATTACGTATGTTTTATTACTGTTTATGTTTGTTATTTACTGTTGTATATAGTTATACTTATGTATATTATTTTATAGATTAGATTAGACTAGACTGGACTGGTCTCAACTAGATAAGGTTAGATTATCTATCAATCTATCTTGCTTTCTATATGTCTGTCAATATGTCTGTCTGTCTGTCTGTCTGTCTGTCTGTCTGTCTGTCTGTCTGTCTGTCTGTCCCTCCACCAGTCCATCTGTCCATCTGTCCATCCGTCTATCTATATAAAATCATCTATTTATCATCCATCCATCCAGCACCACCTATCAATTTAACCGAAAAGTCCCATAACACCATTCTCGACGCAATGTCCATGTGGTCGATGTCTTTTATGTAAACACCCCCCTCCCCTGTTCATCTGAGGGGATCATTGGTTCATGGTGATCTGGGTGAAGGGTGAAAGAGGTCATTGAAGTGGAGGAAGAGGAGGAAGAGGAGGAGAAGAGGTGAGGAGGGTTGTCTGACGCCGTTGATTGACAGCCGGTTTCCTCTGCAGCGTTCGGTGCTGTTGCAGCTGTACGGCTCCTCCCAGGAGGACGCGGAGGTCAGGGTCGCTGCATACCAGCAGCTCATGCGCTGCCCTGATCCACGGACGCTGCGGGCGGTGAGGACGACCCTGGGCAACGAGACCTCCAGCCAAGGTCTGGCTGCTTCCACGCAGCGTGGGAATGAATGGGAACAGCGACGTTTAAGGACTTTTGTTTCATGAAACTCAAACACAAAAATGTCAGGTTTTTCGTTAAATGTCAAAGCTCATTCCTTCAAATGCATAATTTATATGGAAAGGAAAATGTACGGAGAAGGACATTGTGAGATTGTAAAACAATCAACTTTGAAATATGTAATATTTTCATATTCTAACATATTTTAACAGATGCATGTGTAAGCTCTATTGTAGTCAGATTTCAACTGACCTTACTGATTAGCATACTATTTGACTTGAATATTCCCCCTCTTTGTTTTATTTAAAAGTTATTTAAAAGTTTACTACTGCTTGAAGGAGATGCATGAGTTGGACCTATCCTACTCTGATTCTATTGTATTGATTATATTAATTCTGATACCACCATTTGCCATGTTGTATTTACCACGCATAAACAGCTGGAAAAGATTGATGAGTTTATCATTTCTCCTTTTAGTTGTATTTGATATTTGAGCATGAGCGTGGGTAAGAGCGTGGGATGTTAATTTTTACAAGACACTAAAACATTATAAAATAAAGTCTCTCAAAGTAAAAATACTCTCAAAGTAAAACAATGAACATAGGGGATGCTGAGTCACTTTGTGCTTTCTTTAGTGGGTTCCTATGTGTGGAGTCACCTGACTGCGGTCCTGAAGAGCGACGATCCTATGAAACAATCTCTAATGGAGGCCCTACCTGATGACATCATCAGCAAAGACTTTGAAGCGGAATTCTGGAAATATTCTTCCTATTCAGACTACACTGTTGCCACAGGTAACGGTATTCACTTTTTGTAATAGTGGATTTGTGATGTGGTTCACTACAATAATGCTTATTATCAATTTGACCATGTTTATGTGTGTGTGTGTGTGTGTGTGTGTGTCTCAGGCATGGGCATTGCAAACCTAGAAGGGTCGCTGGTTTTCTCCCCCAAATCCTTCCTACCGCGCTCTGCCATGGCTAACCTGACCGTGTATCTTCATGGAAGAGCCCATAACCTTCTAGAAGTAGGTAGAACCATGTGTGTCACACTGTCATTAACAATTCAAATAGGGGCAGGGAGGTGTAACCGCTAGCAGATTTTTCGATCGGCTCTGCAGCCTACCTGTACACATCCTTAAGCAAGATGCCTAAACCCTGCCTGCTCCTTGATTTAATGTATCTAAACTTACTTTAAGTTGCTTATAATGGATAAATGCATCTGCTAAATTATATAATAATAATAATAAAATGATTGAATATTAAATCAATCATTTCAGATGGAATTGAGTAGGAAACATCAAAACCTCTCGTTGTTTCCATTCCAGGTGGACCTTCGAGTGGAGAACGCAGAACCGCTCCTGAAGAACCTATTGGGTCGTCCGCCCCGCGGCTCAGACAGAGAGCCCGCTGCGGGGACTAAAGGGAGTTCCCAGTCAAAGAAGGGTGAAGGCAGAAGGAGAAGAGAGAGTGGAGACAGTGATGATGGCGGGGGAAATGAAGCTTGTTCCTCCAGCATCAGCAGCTATCTGGACCGAGCCAAGGCCATGGTGAGCTTATAAAATCCTTACTGACATCTTTATTGTGGTATAATTGCAGTATTGATGCCATTCTTGGTGAACACCAGCCACCAGACAGTGAATCGAAATTGTATTCATCAACCGTTGAACAATCCTGAAATTAAAGTGATAGACCACAGCTAGGGGATCTGAGATGTATGCATGTGTGTTTGTGTTTCCAGTTGACTGGTGGAAGGAGAGCCAGTGAGGACTCTCCCAGGTGCTGGGTCGGCGTGAAGGTGTTTGGAAACGAGATCAGCGCGTTCACCTGCGACGACCTCCACACTCGGTTCAACCAGCTGTCACTGACGGTGGCAGGGCTGGCCGTCAAACTGCTCAAGGTAGCTCGTCTAATTTAATCCGATGTAGCCTAATGTAATCTAATGTAATCGAATGTAATGTAATCAAATCCAATCAAAATCGATTCTTTTCTATTCTGGGGAGGCTCTGTATGAAACATGTTCCTTCCCAATCAGTCCCATAATGTCTGTCATCGCTCGGCTGACCCCTGTCCGAGACCTTCTAGACCTGGTGGTATTCCTTATTGGTGCGACCCCTAAGTGGGTCACAGGTCACAGGTCGCAGGATGGCCATCATAAACATTTTGTCTTATTTCTTTATTTATTTTTAGAAACATTTATGTATGGGCTACACTCCTTGTCTGTTTGATTGGTCATTGCTATGTTTGAAGCCGGAAAAGCGGATTCATATATTCAAAAAAATAAGAATATATATATTTATATATTCCCTTATATTTCATAATCTCGTATTTTTTACATGCTAATGACAGTTGTATTGCTTATACAATTCCTGGGCCCTTGGTCACAGGTACTTCCACAGGTGGTGTCACAGCATGGAAAAAGTGGTGGAGCCCCTTGATCTAAACCCCCCTCTCTCGCAGGGCCACGAGGTCCAGCTTAGCCACCGGGCGGTGCTGATGGCGGAGGAGTTGGTGATGCCGTCTCTGTCGGGGATGCCCGTCCGACTGGCCTTCAACATGACCTCCCTGCTCTCGCTGCGGCTCAAGGGCAACGGGAACTACAGAGACCCCGGCCACTTCTCCCTGGCTGGCTTCATCAAGCCAAAGTAACTCAATGAAAACGAGTCGGCGAGTACGGGAACCGCGCGGCACACACCAATGTCGCGGCCCAACGGCAAATAAATGGCATGGCATCTCGGCAATCGTAAAGCCCGCTTAACTCTTTGTGGAAGCAAACATCATTTCGGTGCGTTCATTAAACTCGACGCTAACTTTAGACAGGTTCATCTACAACCAACCGACACACACGTAGACTCACACAGTCAATCCCAAGATCACCCACACCCATACACATCTGTAGCAGACAGTTTGGGTGTGTGTGGGTGTAGGCTCTCGGCTTAGCGTTTTGTTGGAGGTGGAGAGAGCTGGAACGCGCAGCTGACATCCATGCAAATACAGGAAATGCTGGCAGGATTCCCAGGTTCCTTTGATTCCAACGAGGCCATGGGCCAAGGCTATTTAGTCAAACACTTCAGACGATTTTATGGGAAGGCAATTCTTTTTTCTGATACATTCATTACTGCGCAGGCCAGTGGCCCAGGAACGCCTTCAACGAGACTGTGGACATTGGGGTTCGAACCCAGTGCATTTCAGCTACCCTGGTGGTGTAGATATATATCCATAATCTTTTTATAATGCCCCATCTGATTTCCCATCTGGGATATAAGTGCTATCTGATGTGATCTTGAGTGTCTGGCCTTGTGTCTGCAGTGCGTTCCTGGGCGTGTCTGGGTGGATGGGGGTGGATGGGGCGCTGGGCCAGGCGGGGGTGCAGTGGGTCTCAGAGCTCAGCAGCTCCACCAGTCTGGACGGAAGCATTCAGCTGCAGGAGGGCCGGGACCTCCGGGTCAAGCTCAACACGCCAGAGGACCACATGGACCTCCTCTCTCTCAGGTGGGTCCGGGCTGGTTGTCACCGCATTAGCTGACCTTAAGCTAATTACCTCAAGATAGACGGTCAGCATGATCAATCAGGGAGGTGCCATCATGTCAGGTGTTCTGTTGACGATGAGGACTTGATGCATTACTATATATAATTGTATATATATATATATACAATTATATATAGTCTAACACGAGAAGACCAGCTGCACCCCAAAGATCTGTAAGCCTTTATATTCTGTAGATAGAGTCAAGATATATACAGTATTTCTATACGTTAGTCTGTACTATTGAGACATTAAGCAGGTATCCAACGTGACTGACATTTCTCTGCATAATTGCTTTTGGTTAATTCATATATATATATATACAGTATATCAAAGTACTTTTGATGGGCTGAAAAAGGAATGTGAAGGTTAAACATTGATTATTGTAGATAATATTTACTTACGGGCTTTAGCTATTCATCAAGATCTTATTTCATTCTTAACGATTACTTTGTTATATTTGTACATCTAATAGTATTTATCAATGGTTGTGTCTCAGCTCACGCATGTTTCAAGTGAGTGGAGACCACAGAGAGGAGATGAGAGGTCCAAAGACTCGCCACGAGAAGACCAGCTGCACCCCAAAGATCTGTAAGCCTTTATATTCTGTAGATAGAGTCAAGATATATACAGTATTTCTATACGTTAGTCTGTACTATTGAGACATTAAGCAGGTATCCAACGTGACTGACATTTCTCTGCATACATTGCTTTTGGTTCATTCATGAGCTTAACCCTCTGTCCAACGCGGTCATCTAGATCCACCGCTGTCCTGGCAGAGCTCCACACACACACACACACACACCTGGGGGTGTGTGTGGGGGCCGGGGACCCTTGGTCATGACGTCGAAGAGTATACTTGGGGTTAGGGCATCTTGAACAAGGATGGCTCCAGATAGACTGTGTACATTGGGGTTTGAACCCAGAACATGGTGGCTGATCGTCCAGACCAGTGGTTCCCAGCCTTTGACTTTAGGTGTACCACTAAATTCTCATCAAGACCTTTCACGGACCACCTCATATGCAAAAATTAAATACACATGCAGTGGCTAAGCAAAGAGGGCAAACGGCCCCTTATTACACAATTATTACTGCAAGAAGACCATGGCCAGTGGAAAACAGTGGAAAGCTAAAGTCAGCAATGCTGCTTCTGCTCCCAATGTGTTTATAACACAAATAAATACAAATAAATAAAAACATCAATGGAAACATTACAATGGAAAACATGGAGGAATGCACAAAGCATCATCTTTTTGAAATAAGAACTAATTTATAATAAAGCCACAGTACTAAGTATTACTGAGCAATAAGTTAAATATATTTATTTTCAATTATCTACATCATTTTTTCTATTATTGTAAATTTGTCTATTTCTGATTTAAAATCCCACGTACCTCCTGCAGTGATCTAGACTATCCTGATCTAGACTATCCTGCCCAATATACATACAAATTGCTATTGGTTGACTTGACAACTATCAAACGGTAACACCCAGCCTGAAAGGTTCTGGGTTTGATTCCCTAATGTCGCTTGCCTTGGCATTATGTGCGCTTGCTTGCAGGGTCCAAGATGGTGGGCTGGCAGGTGTGCTTTAATGTCTCCTACCCGGCACCTGCGACAGGGGCGTGGCTCCCTCCGCCTGGCCCCGCCCACATGTCCGTCAGGCTTCTGAAGCTGGACAGAGGGCTCCACTACTACCTGATGGAAGCTGCCTACTCCCTTCTCTCTCAGGTACAGGGAGCTCAGTTTAACTGTAGCTGGAGATAAAGTTATGAACTTTCATGTCTTTATTACATTTAGGTTGACTAGGATAGAACGGAATATAATATAATACAGTTGATTGCCCATATCAATCTATATTAGATTGGATTAGATTAGAATACATTTGACTATATTTGACTAAACTTTATAAATATCACATTGGATTAGATAACATTCCTTTAGATTAGATTAGATTAGATTATACAGATTTTGTATTAGATTAGATTAGACTCAATTAGACTCAATTCGATTAGATGAGTTTCTATGAGTTGTTTGACTCCACACGTCTTCTTCTTCCACAACCGTACCGTACTTCAGCGGGGGTGGCGGCTCCCCAGGGAGGCCTCCCTTCACGTGCTGCTGGCCACGCCCCAGTCCTCCATCCCCAGGGACATGTCTCTGGACCTGGTCCTCCACCCCCAGCGCATACTGCTCAAGGTCACCCACCCCCTGAAGACCATCCTCATGCAAGGTCAGTCCCAGACCACCCTAAACCTTTCAACAAACACTATGCTTCGCTTATTTGATGCTTTTATTTAGTTTATTAAGTGAGCTGTTGTTGTTTTTTGTTAGTGTGTTATTTAATTAGTGAGTGAGTGAGTGAGTGAGCAAGTGAGTGAGTTACTTAGTTATTTAGTTAGTTAGATAGTTAGTCAATCAGTCTATTTTCAGGCGATTTGAAAGTTAGTTTGTGCGTTGTTTAGTTAGTCAGTTTGTTTTGTTAAACTGAAATGATCAATTGTTGGTGGTTTCCTCAGGGCAACTTGTTCAAGAGAGAAATACCAGAAAAGCAAAAGTGGAGCTTTCAATAGATGGGGTTCACCACTATTATTTCACGGTGAGTTACATGATATAAGTTATGATATATACTGAAGACATGCAGTTGATCGATTCTTTTCAAACTATATATCCCAAAAAGTATGTTCATGATAATTTTGTCCTCTGCAGGCTTCGGTTGATACCAAAACACTGCTGTCTGAACAAAGGAGCCAATATCACCTGGAGGCCAAGGTGGCCCCCAGCATACCTCCCATGATCCTCTCTGCTAACGTCACGCGGGGGTTGGGCAGGAAGATAAGCTTTTCTGCCATCTTGAAAAACGTTTTTAGAGAGACCCTCACGCTTCAAGGTACTTGGATGATTACATCTGAAATTAATTCCATCATGTGTCCATAATGTTTTAATAACACATGTATACAAGGTACTTTATCATGAATGATTAAATGCTAAATCATTTTATTTTAAAGTGTAACCGAACCCCCTGTTTCAGCTCAAATTCGAACAATATGAGATGTAAAAAAAATATGTTTTGGGCTGAGACTTCTAGGAAGGAGGGGGACGTGTTATCCGACCCATTTGTGATACTATTGTCTTATGTTATGTTATATTGAGCTGTGATGTATATGAAATGTGCCACATACCGTGGCTTTATACTGTGAGTGTATCCCAGAAGCTAGGATGCGGCCATCAACATCAATCGCTGCCCAGACCTCCCCACATACTTTCTCTAAAGTACGCCCTTATTTTAGTAACAGGGAGAAGATGGCATAGATTGCTATGTTGACAATCATATGAGACATAAAAGCTGGTCACTACCAAAAAAAACACCTTATTTGACCAGGACTTGTTTCACTATTTCAACTTCAATACGTATGTTGTGTTGATGATATACTTTGAACTAAAACAGGGACAGCACCAAATAAAGGCACTAAACTAATTGGTGCTAGTTTAGATGTCCCAAACCATGCCACACATTGTTGAGCGAACCCAGTACCTTTTTGGGCTGTGAATCAAACATCCACTACGCTATCCTGCACAGTGACTGCGACCTTGTTGTTTGTGTCTAGTGGCCCTGGAGCGCAGGTTGGAGGAGAGTGGGGGGAGGTACTCTGTGGAGGGAGAGGTGCTGCTGCCTGGGGTGCTGGGCAGCAGGGTGCTGGGCCTGATGGAGGAGAACACCCCCCTCTGGAGCTCTGCGCTCCGGCTCAAATATGGTGTCGGAGGTGAGCGAGTGTGCCTTCTGAAGACAATGGGCTGCCTGAGATAAGACAGGAATGAGGGGCCTTTCCGCTGTCACAGCTGTTACAGCAGGGATCCTAAATGTATATTTTGTTTAACGCGATCACGATTCAATCTCTGCACAGAGGAGGCGCGTCATCTGCGTCAGGAGTGCTACATGTCTCAGAGCTTAAGGAGGGACGCGACCTCTGACCTCAGCTCCACCATGAGAGCAGAGCATCAGTTCCACTGCTCCAACACGGCTTCGGTCAACCACAAGGTGAGCGCAACCATCTTCTCACAGCAGCCTACGTATATTCATACACAACTATCATAATAGTACCTCCATCAACTGTCAATGGGATCTTCTGAATGTCCTTACATGGCTAAAGTCCCTGGAACACATTACTCTATTACCATAGGGAGTATTAAGCAGACACTTTGACCCAAAGCAACTTGTAGTGTCTTTTAGATACATCTCATTAAGGTGCAGGTTGGGTGGTAGACGTCTTGCTCAAGGGTGCCTACAGGTAGTCTGCAGACATTGGGGACTGAACCCCAAACACTACACTATCCTGCTCCACACACAGATACTATTACACACTGACATTTAAGTCTATGGATTGGAAAGGTTTTTGACGAGAGTTTGCTGTTTGAATGTGTCTTCCAGATTGTGGTGAGACACGAGGAGAGCCCCAGCCACGCCCGGTCCAGCCTGGACGCCAGCTATGGCAAGCACTGGGACGAGATGAACAACAAGCGCAAGCTCCACCTGAGCCAGTCCTTCAAAAACCAGACCACCCAGAACCACACTAGCTACACCATGGAGGTGAGCAGGACCAGAAAACGGTCAGCCATGGACAGAAAACGTATATATATATATAGAGAGAGAGAGAGAGAGAGAGAGAGAGAGAGAGAGAGAGAGAGAGAGAGAGAGAGAGAGAGAGAGAGAGAGAGAGAGAGAGAGAGAGAGAGAGAGAGAGAGAGAGAGAGAGAGAGAGAGAGAGAGAGAGAGACAGAGACAGAGAGAGAGAGAGAGACAGAGACAGAGAGAGAGAGAGAGAGACAGAGACAGAGACAGAGACAGAGACAGAGACAGAGAGAGAGAGAGAGAGAGAGAGAGAGAGAGAGAGAGAGAGAGAGAGAGAGAGAGAGAGAGAGAGAGACAGAGACAGAGACAGAGACAGAGACAGAGACAGAGACAGAGAGAGAGACCGAGAGAGAGAGAGAGAGAGAGAGAGAGAGATTATACTCCCCCTTCCATGACCTCCAGTACTCACTGTGCTCTTTGAGGACCAGAGAGAGAGAGAGAGAGAGAGAGAGAGAGAGAGAGAGAGAGAGAGAGAGAGAGAGAGAGAGAGAGAGAGATTTGAGTCTCTCAAGACATGGAGTAGCAGGACTCTGTATCCAACCAGACAGATTATTGATTATTAATCATGCATTCAATTCTATTGTATCAATTACACACGTTTTGACGTGCCTCAATCTGTTTGCTTATTGGTACAAATATTTATCGAATAAATATATATAATGTATAATATAGTTTTTGAACACACATAAACATACTGGTTTGCCATCCAGCAAACCAGTTCACTCTGACAATCAGAGACTGCCTCTCTGACTCCCGTACTTCTATATAGTCTCGACAACTATTAAACAAACATCGTCTTTCTTCATGTTTACTTTTTCCAAACAATGCTGAATGGACAGAAATGACCCCCCCCCCCCCCCCCCCCCCCCCCCTCCGTGCTCACGGTGCTCCACAGTTCAGCCTCCTGGTGCCAGAGAAGCACCTGAACTACAGGACCCAGCTGCTGCACTCCCACCTGAGGGAGCAGGGCTCGGAGAGCAGCACGCACCTCAAGGTCCACCACAACGACCTGCTGCCCCTGGTGGCCGGCCTGCAGTGGAGGAGCCCCCCCAAAGACGCCGCTCACAAGAAATGGGAAGGTACCAAAAAGAGGAAAAGCCCTCTGTTTTCAGGAGATTGGACTGTACCGAATGTAAGCGTCCAGGAGGAAAAAGTCCCTGGATGGACTGGCTCGTGGAAGGGCGTACTTTGTTCTTGACAAACCTTCTGGTTCCGATATTTAGTAAATAGCCGCGGTAGAAAAAGTCCCACGCTGCAGGTTGAAGTCATTCCCTGGCGTTGCCCCACGCAGGCTCGTTTAACATGGACACTCCGTGGCTGTACGTCTCCGTGGCCCACAAGCTGAGCCGGCCCCAGAGCCACACCCTGCAGCTCAGCGCGGAGCTCTCCGCCCGCAAGTGGCTGAGTGTCCGCGGCCTGGCGCTGGAGGCGCTCTACAAGGACCGGGGGCGGGAGAAGGAGGCCCGGCTCCACCTGTACACGCCCACGCTCGCCTACGTCAAAGTAAGCAGGGAGAATTCACCGAGTCCTACACGACGCTCAAAGGGCTTGCTATTGGGTTGCGCTAACTAATAAAGTAAACGTTATATTCAAATCATTCAAGTATATGTCGCAGTATGAGGGAAGTGAGGCTTATTTCAAGCTTAAAATAAAATAAGGATGAAAAGTGAATTATCCACAATAAATACGCCAATGTTCATAATAAATTAAATATAGGTCATATCAAAAATATGTGTAATGAAAATGGAAAATTCCCTGCATCTTAAGCGACTCACCAATGTGCTCCTCCGCCCCTCCCCTCTCTGGGACAGGCGGGTGGCTGGGGAGTGGTGGGGAAGCAGGGGGTGAAGAGCTCCTGGACCCTCAGCTCCATGTGGACCCTCCCCCTGCGAGGACAACTGTCCCTGGAGGGCAGCAGGGACCACCGCGGCCTGCAGCTGGTGTCCAGCTACGGCAGGCAGAACCTCAGCCTCTCCGCAGCCCTCAACACCCTGGACAAGGTTGGGTGGAGGAGGTCCAACAGATTCTGCCTGGGGGGGCCGGTCATTGTGGGAAATAGTGTGAAGCCATACTGGCTGTTGGTATTTAAAAAAAATGTTTGGGGGGTTCGCTCAACAAAGCTAGTGTGCTAACCATGTAGTCACTACACCTTGAACCCAGGTTTGATTCTGATTCAAGGGACCTGTGGCCATATGCTACATGTCATTCTGTCTCTCAAACGACCTTTTTACTGTTTTCACTGATTGTTTTGTGCAGTGCTCCACTAACGCTGCTGTGTTGTCTTCTCTCCTGTCACCGGTCCACTGACATGATTTAAGAACTTAAAAAAGAGCCAAGTGCTGGTGAAGATGGTCTTCTGGGAGCCCAAGAGCTCTTCCACAGAGCTGGAGTTGGAAGGAACGGTGGAGGAACTGAAGAAGGACCCGAGAATGTACCAGAAAACTGCAGTTTTGCGACTCAGGTCCGCTATTCGAAATTTGTGAATTGCAATGTTGGGGATGCGTTCCATCAGTTTGATTGTAAAAAGTTAAACATTTCCTGAAATAGGCAGCCATTCCAGAACTTTCCCCAAAGTTTACTCCTTCGCCAGACGTTCACCGTTGACCTCTTCAAGGGCCTCTACATCTTAGAGTCCAGAGCGGGTTTCCATAGCAACGGCGAGGTCATCCACACACTCACACTGGGATACAAACCACCGAGACCTTTTGTGAGTTGAGAGCAACGTGACAAAATATCTAATGGCAATGTTTGGAATTGTACTATTGTATGAGCTTTGTCTGGAAAAACCAAACCTTTGTGATATAATGAGCTAGTCTTTTGTTTGTTTGTTTGTTTGTTTTAGGTTTGCTCTGCCCTGGTGCATCCATTCAGCTCTTACTCGCTTCCAACTGATTCTGAGCTATGCTTAACCATGCTCAACAACCAGGTAGACGATCGACAATCAATAACTCACAATCAATTCAGTCAAGTGACACGGTGGTTGATGCATACACACTCCCCCTCACAGACCCAGAGGGAGGTGCAAGGGAGGCTCCGGGTGGGCAGCAAGGAGAAGCTGACCTTCCATGGGCAGGTTCTCCAGAACCCCCCACACTCTGAACAGAGAGGCATGAGGGTCCGAGCCAACCTCTCCCACCTCCTCCAGGTAGGCCAGCCCCCGAGGAAACACAGCCCGTGGAACTCTGTTTCTATTCATAATATACAAGACAATACAAAAAAAAGCTTAAGTATACAATACAACAAATACTTACAAAAATGTACAGAAGATATGCTTTAGTCACATGTAATGATACTACTGTTTAATCTTTTAGCAGACGCTTTTACAAAATAACTTCTGAATTCAGATGTCAGATGTCATTAACAATTAGGTAGGGTTAGAGGCATCTGTCTCAAGGATACCTACAGGCAGAGCCAATGGGGATCGAACACAGTACCTTTTGGCTGGGTGTTACAACACCCTAGCAACCACCTAGCCCAACCTCCTGCACCAAATTCCCAACGTCTTTGGGACATGCTGACTTTTTTCGTCTCCATAATTAAATTAGTGGTGTGTGTGTGTGTGTAACTATCATAGCGAGGGAGACCAACAACTGGAACCTGTTGCACCGGGTCTTAATCTGCCAGTGTTGTTGCTGTTACAGCTGCCGCTGCCCTCCTCTGCCCTGCTGGAGGGAGACGTGCACTGGAGCCCCACGGGCAGCCCTGCTTTAGACTATGTGGCCAGGGGCAGGCTGAGGGTGGAGCGACAGGAGAGCCAGGTGAGAACCACCGATCCTGAACACGTGGGGAATATGTGGGGAACCGATGGTTTAGTAATACATGTGTTCTCTATGTTGTTGTTGTCGTTGTTTTTCAGTTTTCTTTGCGCCTGAATGGAACCACCAAAATAATTGGGCTGTATTCCTCTCTCAGTCATCCCTTTAAATCCAAGATCCCCAAAACTTTAGAGGTGGGTTGCTCTTCTTTATTTATTGATGTGTTTGTATGTTTATTAAAATAGCCTAATAATATAAAAGATCTATTAATATAAATAAGGAATATTATTTATTGATTTCATAAAAGAAATTCATCATGTGTGAAGATTAACTTGATAACAACAATTTATTAACACATTATTGTATTGCTAATGAATATATTAATATCAATAAATAATAGCATCTATTGATTTAATAAAATAAAATCCTCATGTGTGAATATTAACTTCATGACAACAATGTATGTATTTATAAGTTGTATTTATTATACCTTTACTTTATTACTTATGTATTTCATGATAGTAAACATCATCACGTGCGAACCTTAGCTTGAGGAAAACCTTCACCCTGTACCGACTGGCATGGGTCGTGCTCTGTGTCGATCAAGGTGACCGCCACTGTGAGCACGTGGCTGTCGGGACGCGGGCGCAGCTCCGTACGCGTGGTGGCTGACGGGAAGGACAGGGCTCGCCTGGGCGCCCAGCTGTCGCACTCCCTGAGCGGGGGAGACAGAGCTGTGGGGCTGAGGCTCAACCTCTCCCAGAGCCTGTTCCCCGGAGCAGGCTCTGATCTGGACCTCCGACTGACCGCTAACCTGTCAGCCGACCGGTACGCCGGGGTTTTTAGACGTTTGGGGATGTCAGGATTTCTTTTTATTTGTAACTGAAAATGGCGGAGGCGGAGTGGAGTGAACGGAGTGTTCATTCGCTCATTCATTCGCTAATTCACTCTTTCACGGGGTCACTCGTTTGCCCGTTCCCTTGTTCATTCTTCACTCAGTCACCCACACATTCACCAATTCACTCGTTAATCAGTCACCTGCTCCTTCATTCTGCACTCATTTATTCTTCACTTATTCTCTCATTCACCCATTCACCCATTCCCTCATTTACTAACTAATTGGTTCACTTTTTCACCAGTTATATTCATTATCCTGTTTTATTCAGAGCAGGGAAGAGATGGGGAAAGGTTTGGGACGACACAGGGAAGGAAAACATTTCTGGTTGGATGCAGGGTAGTTCCTCCTCTACTCATTTGTTACAACTGGGAGATGTTTATAATATGGAACCTTGGTTACTAGGTAACAAGGTTCACCCCAAACCCAATGGGCCTTACTTATCTAGTGGCTATCTTCATTCTAAACACTAGCTAGGTGGGGTAAACTGCCACATTCAGTTCACCCCACCTAGTTAGCTTATAGAACCAAAATGTAACCAAGATGGCCGCTAGGTGAATAACACCCATTCTCACCTCTGTCTCTGATGAAGAATAACATGATCATGGGAAGATACAGGCAGCAATTTACTAAGCATACATTCAATGAGACAATGGGTGTACTTGATTCTTATAGAGAAACTTTCACATCGTGGGCAGTAACAACAAAGGTGACAAAGGTGAGGCTGAGTGACCATCTTGGAGAGTTTAGGAGAGATCATGTTAATTTGCAATACACTATGGGTGAAGTGGACATGTCTGCAAGGCTGCAAGCAAGGCTGCAAGACAGTTAAAGAAATCTACACAACAAAGAAGTCAGTTGATTGGCATGGCCTCAGTATCAGACTTCGTGGCTACAGTGGAAATGCAAATGCAAACTATCTTAACACCTTTCAATTAGAGAGAGGAAGGGAGGTATCTCTAGATAATGTATACACATTCCTTTTCAATTGACTGGTAATTATATAAACAAGGTTGATATAATTTGTATATAATTGTGTATAATAGTCACGATTAACATTTCCACCACAGTCTCTAACCCAACCCTGACCGTTTAACCGTGACTCTTCTCCCCCAGTGTTTCAGTGCATGGCTCCTACACCCAGGGAGATAGGGCCCTGTTGCTCCAGGCCAGGGGCTCTCTGAACCACACCCTGGGGCTCCAGCTCCTCGTGACGGGGGACCTCAGGCACTCTCTGGTGGGCCTCAGTGCTCTGCCAACAGCCCTGGCGCTGGAGGGGGCCCTGGGGAAGACGGAGGGACTCACAGAAGGTGGGGCTGACAGAGGGAGGGTTCTGGCACTCAGGGGTTTTGATCTATCAGAGGGGGGTCGATTAAGAACAACAAACCAATTCAGTTTAATAACAGGGACAAATTCTAGTATACTTAGAACACATACTTTCAGACAGATAATATTAAGCAAGTAGACTGAAGAAACCAGGGGGATATTCTGTTTGAATGTGTCATAGGCATCCATGTATTGTACCATTATTAAGATTAAGCTAATATTTGTAGTTATCATCTTTATTCCATGTATTCCAATGAAGCATTCCAAAAAACATGTGTGTGTGTGTGTGTGTGTGTGTGTGTGTGTGTGTGTGTATGTGTGTGTGTGTGTGTGTTTCCAGGACAGCTGAGACTCCGGGTGATGGAGGTCCTGTACCTGGTGGAGATGAAGCACATTGAAGAACATGGACACACGAGGGCCAGAGAAGATGAGGACGAGGAGGATCATGAGGACGATGAGGATGAGGAAGATGAGGATGAGGAAGACACAGCAGGGGACGTCCCCAGAAGCAGGGCGAGCTACATGCTGTATGCTCAGTATGGGGACCAGTCTGTGTGTGTGAACGCCAGCCGGCAACTCTATGGCTTGGGGAAGGGACTGCTCTACGCCAACCTCTCTCACTCTTCTGACCTGCTCAGCGCTAAAGGTGAACCAAACCCTTTAGTTTGGTCTAGCTCTCTCTCTCTCTCTGTGTCTTTTTTTCCCTCTCTCTGCCTCTGCCTCTCACTCCCTCACTTTCTCTCTCTCTCCCTCTCTTTATATTCAATTCGATTCAACAGAGCTTTGTTTGGATGGAAAATAAACATTTACATTATCAAAAGCAGTTTGAAAATTGAACAAAGGAACACTCAAATGGAAACTTGGAAAATATGAAAATGGAAAATAACAATTTAAATCAAAACCTCCTATAGATGCCTTTATGTATCTAGATAGTAACTCTCGTCCCCTTGGCGTGTACCTGTAGGCGTACCTGCTAACAACAGTGCCAAGGTGAGCTGGACCAACCGGAGAGGACTTCAAGTGTCCCTGCTAGCAGAGCTGCTGGCCGGGCCGGAGAGCCTGAGGGCAGGGCTGAGCTGGGCCAAGACGGGCCGCGAAGCCGTCCCACGCTGGGAGCTCCACTCCAGGCTACAGCACCAGAGCGGGCCCCTGGCGATCCGGGGCCTGCCCAGCTCCATGCAGGCTGACGCACACTACCAGGTGAGCCCTGCTGGGGGGACGTGAAGAGGGCTCCATAGGGATTCCTGTTATGTACAGTAAATGTCCGGTGGTGTGAAATACACACTGACTTATACACTTAAACTACATTTACCTTAAGCTTGATGCTTTTATCTGAAGCGAGTTGGTATCACTTTACAATAAGGGTACATTAATGAACCATTAATTAACATTATTCCATGCAGTAAAAAGCATGTAGCATTAGCATAGGGATAGTGTTGGGATTAGGGTTAGGGTTAGTGGATCACTAACCCTAAACCTATCACCTACCCTTATCCCTATGCTAAAGCTACTATTTAATATTTAATGCTATTAAATAATGTATAAATCAGTACCTTAGTTAACATGAACGCCATTAGTAAATGATTACTAGACCTTTAGTTAACTGTTAATGAACTGTTAGTTAATGCTTATTACTGCAATAACTAATGTGAATGAATGGTCAAGTAATGTACCATTATGTAAAGTGTGACCAGCAACACTTAGCGGTGAGGCTGAAACCAAACTACGAAGGAGAATGAAAGAAAGACTGTTGGATCATCAAATATGCCTTTATCCTGACTGAATTACGGAGGATTCAGATTCATGTCCATAAGGGCCAGGTGGAGGGGTTTAGGGGCATCATGCTTAAGGACGCCGACAGGTGGGCTGTAATGATTGGGCATCGAACCCAGAACCTTCGGGTGGGACTCCCAACACCCTAAACACTACACTATCCTATTCCCCCGTTCCCTTCCCGTTTCACAGAGAGAGGAGGGCAGAGTCCTTGGAGACCTGGTTCTTCATATAGAGGAGCAGAAAACGCTTGATGCTCATTTCAATGCGGGGAGGAACAACAGCACGGCGAATGTGTCAGTGTCTGTGCGGCAACAGATACGGCAGCTCAAAGAGCTTCTACCCACATCTCTGCAGGTGAAATGCGTAAATCACACACCCTGAAAGAACCCTGTTGAGATCCATCTACAAATTGACTCTACACTGAGATAATTGTAATTCTGTTCACTCTTAGTGTATTTCAATATTTTCTTCCATGTAATTATTTAAATGTCACACATGTATTTGCCTGTTTTTTTTTGCCAGGAAACATGTTTGATAGGATTGATAACACTAGCCATAAAATCATTACATTTAGATTGCATTATCCTATAATCTTGCCCAAGATCAAAACATGTCATATTGTCTAATGTTGCCATTCCAATGAGCTGTACCTCCTCACGCCTCACTCCAAGCCTTCCTCCTTTAAACAACAAACTAGCCTAACAGGGGGTCTTGTTTTCCCAGATGAACTGCACAGGGGACTCCTCCACGGATCGCCTCTCAGGTCAATGCTATGGAAGCTTGGCGAGCCACTTGGTGGAGGTACGAGCCTTTTCCTCCTCTAGACCACACAGTAAGCTCTGCTACGGCCTGGAGTTAGCTTACCTTAGCCTTGACGCTCAAGCCAAAGGCTGCATCAGCCCTGCTGGTCAGGCCCGAGCTACGGGCATTCTTCCAGGATCCTACTCACATCCCTGGGCCTGCCCACCATCTCCAACCTCCGGCTTCTGCTGTGGCCTGGGCCTCTGAGGTGGACCCTGGGGCTGTGGTTGGTGGCGGGCCGCTGGAGAGCGAGCAACAGTGTGGGACTCAGGGTGGAGGCCGGCTGGGGTGTATGGCTGGCATTTACTGGGTGAATACGGGACCCCCAGGGTTGCGCATAAGACAGCGCTAACGGGTCGGGTGAGACTGACCAGATGGTGTAACATCTGGGCGGATGCCGGTGGGGTGTTGGACTCGGTCAGCTGCAGTCTGATGCTGACCTCCCGCTGTGAGGGGCTGGGCAGGCTGGCGTGTGGGACAGGGATAGGACCTCCTTCACCATCCACACACGAGCCAAGGAGGACGCCCTCAAGGGTTCTCTGCTGTTGGAGAACCAGCGGGACATCCTTCAGTGTCTGCTGTGGGTGCTTCTGAAGAAGAAGCACAAGGTGGAGTTTGGAGCACCAATGGGCCTCGCTGGCTGGCGTCGTCCCAAAGAGAGTGGACCTCCAGGGCTCAGCCCAGCTCCTGAACAACACCTCCGTCTCTGGAAGCGCCTCTGTCTTCCTTGATAACTCCACGAGTCCCCCCGGGGTAAAGCTCCAGCACAGCCCCGCCAAGCTGCTGGAGGCTCACCCACCCGGGAGGCTAGCGTTTAGCATGCTAGCTGGGTCTAGCCAGGCCCGGGGGAACTTGGAGAGCGACACGCGCTCTGTGTTGGTCTCAGGGAGACTTCAGAGGGGAACAGACCACCAGAGGACTGTTTGGAGGGTTTATGCTCACCAGTTATGTCCGCTGTTGAAGGTTAGAGCTGAAACATGGAGGAAACGCGTGCGTGTTTCCCATGTTTCCTGATGAGAGGAAAGAATAGAAAACTGAAAAAAATGATCTTCTTTCCCATTTGCAAGCATTGTTTGTCACAAGTCTATTTTGACAAGGTGTACAGTCATTTTTTCAATCATATTACTATGACTTATATATTCATATGAATTCAAATACATTCTGATATATTAAGTGAACACGGGCTTTTGTGTCTCTATTTTAGTTTCCTCTTTGTTTTCATCAAATTCATACATTTCTATTGTCATTTCCACAGACTCCTACTCCACCACGGGAATTCACAATAAACGGCTCTGTTCTCCATGCAAGCTGTGCCACCTATCTGAACACACACATCCAGGCTATGGGCGAAGAGAAGGCCAGACTGAGTCTGTCTCTAGAATGCCATCCTCACTTTAGCCTCCGGGGGTCCGTTCAGCACTCCATGGAGGCAGCACAGATGCAGGATGTGCCCCCCCACGGTGCCCTGGTCCTGGCCTTCTCAGCCGCAACCCCCCCTGGTGGTGTGGAGCTGGGGCTGGAGCTTGGGGAGTGCCATTTCAGGTCTCGCCTGGGGCAGAGCAGGTCTCCAGAGATGCAAAGGAGCCAGTCAGTGTATGCTTTCAATGTGAGCCACTACTGCCCTGCTCTACAGGTAGGTGGCGTAGTGTTGTGCAACAAATACCTGTTAGGTGTTGTTTTAGTAATTAGTTTAACTACCTACATTTAACTGCGGACCGATGATTCATCCTGTCCACGCCTTGTACCTAAGGTACAGTATGTTCTCACAACACAAAAGAAGTGTAATCTTGAGTCCATTTGTCATTTTCGAAACCTAGTTTCTATTGATAAAATGCAGGGTTTATCCACAGATTAAAACAATTGTTGAGTGGCAGATGATTTGTTCAATGTTATTTACCATCAAGGTGTAAAGGGCTCGAGTTTATTATAATAGTGAATTACTTATAGTATTAATAACAAAACACATGTGTGGCTGCATGTGATTAATAGGGTGTAACGTTTGTACCTGTGTTCATTACACAGGCACAAGCGTGTGTAAGTGAGTGAGTGAGTGTGCAAGTGTGATTGTGTGTTCCCACAAACACAATTCCAATATACAGAATGTCTCCCGCTTCTCTTTCCTCAGAGAACCATTCTGCCCGTGTCATTGGACGTTCACAGGCTCCCTGTCAACGGGACCCTGTCAGCTGACCCTGTCCGGCGCCCTCCGATTGGACCGCCGCGGTGCCTCCCTGGGTCTCGCAGGTCAAATCTGCAGGCCCCTCCGCCTTTCTGGGGCCCTGACCCACTCCTTCCCCGGGCTAAGGAGCGCAGGCCTGCCCCTGAGAACCACGGTGGAGGCCTCTGGTCCTGGGGCCCCTGGGGAGACCGCGGATCTGCTGATCAGAACCGGGTCCTGCCACATCGGGGTTAAAGCCCTCCCTGGAACCAAAGGGAGAGTGCGGTGGCTTTGGGCTATGGAGTCTAAATGTCCCTTCTTGCAGGTACATTTTATAGGGCAATTAAGCTTTGAGACCCCCTTAAGGTTGATCCTTGAATAGAATAGAATAGAATAGAATAGAATAGAATAGAATAGAATAGAATAGAATAGCATTGAATATGACTTCATTATCCAGACAGAAGTTTGGGAAAGGAACTATTGCCTTTTCCCTCACTTGAGAGACATTAAAAAACGGTAAATTACATACATATAATATAAAATACAATAATAATACATATTTGATAAAACAATGAAACAACGATCAAGCAAAGTTTTTGCTTGATCCCAGCAATTCATCAGATGGTATTTAATAGAGCAATTGCACTTGATACAAATGACCTGCAAGGGAAGGTTTTAACACACCGTCCTGGGGGAAATCCCTTCAGACGGACCATCTTGTTTCAAGGGGTGGTCCAGTAGTACTACTGTACTGCTGAAGAGTGGTACTCTATCAAGCCAGATTCAAGTCTTAACACTCATATCTATGGAATTTTTCTCCAACCTACCAGGCCCATCTGAATGGCTCAGTGACAGAGGACAGTCAGGGCGTGTGGACAGCCGTGGTGGACACTGGTCTGGACAATGAACAGGGTTTCCTGCGTCTTAGTGCAAGGGCCGCACCAGAGCTGAGGGTGGAAGGCCAGCTGAGCCACAACCTCTCTGTGCTTCTCCTCCAAGAGGTCCCAGGACACGGCAGGCTGTCCATGTCGGCTGGGGCTGGACAGCAGGGATACGACGGCGAAGCCCTGCTGCACATAGGCCAGTGTACACTGGGGGTGACGGGGGGTGTCATACCCAGCCCTGGCCTGCAGGGGTCAGTGGTGTATTACAACAACTGCACAGTTGTACAGGTAGAGTGCAGCGTGTTGTCGCAGTGAAGGCATTGGTTTCCTTTGGTAGCCACAGAACAGTTTGAGTGTGTGCACGTGAATGATTACAGTGAAAGTAGCGTATTCTTTCATGGTGGATTTTATGCACCGTACGTATCACACATGACGTCTTGTTTTGGTTGTAGAGGTGGGGGAGTCCAGACAGGATACAGGGCTCAGGGTCCGTGGTCACCTCTCGTGGTGTCCTTGAGACCGGGGTTTCCATGGCGATAGACAAGAAAACACTTCAGGCTTCATTAGTCCTAAGTAAAACCAAGGTATACAATGACGCCGTGAAGCCGGCATCTTTTGATGAAAAACACTTTGTATTTTATTAGGATCGTGGAGTGTGTGTGGTTGGTGGCTGGTTTAAGTAGCCTCACCCGGCCCGAGTCAGGCTGATTAATCTGGGGCTGGGTGAGGCCGCACACCTGTGGAGTATTGACTAATCAAGGCACACAGGATGACCCTGCCATCCCCACACACACTCAGGGGGTACATGTCAGCAGGTCTGCTCTGCCTGTACCACGTTTACATCTAGCCAATAACCTGGTTCATACAACATCTACCTGTGTCCTGATTGTGGAGGAGCCCAGCAAAACCACTTTGGTGGCATGTGGCAGGGTGTACTACCAAACCTGCGCACAATGTGGTGCAGTAACCCACGCGATGTAACCTGCTGGCATGTCAGTGCTCCCCCTGAGTGTGCGTAGTGATGGCTGGTTTATACTGTATGCCCTGATTAGTCAATGCACCACAGGTGTGCAGCCTCACCCAGCCCCAGAGGTGAGGCTACTTAAACCATCCACCAACCACACACACTCCACAAGGATGTCTCTTTTAAAGAGAGAATGAATGTTAATCAAAAGCAGAAATTGTCTATGACTGCGTTTAGTCTAACTGTTTTATACGAGGTGTAACATTTTTGTTTCAGTATCAGAGCAAAGTATCAGTCCATCTCGACCACACCATGCCCCTGCTAAAGAGGGTGGGCATCCCCTCCTCTGCTGCCATGGCGATTGACTCCGGGAACCATGGCAATGGCTCATACTATTACCTTCAGAATTGGTCGGCAGGAAATCAACAGGTGGGAGGGGAGAGTTGATTCTGTCTAAGCATGGGGTGGATAGCCCTGTTGACCAGCTAGTTACTCAAGCTATCTTAAAGGATGACCTCTGGATTATTCAACCTGGACCCTATTTTCCCATTAGGGACTAATACGGGCTGAACCTTTTTTAATTGGCCCAGTATTGAGCAAGAACACTGCAGCCGTAATCAGCAAAACAAGCTGCAATGTTGTCCTTTGGGGCAATAGCAGCCCGTCAATGTACATCCTCTCAAAGTGCTTGTTTTTGCCAATGCCAATTGTTATAATAAGTGTCTGACGACATTATGGAATTGATCCCTACAGAGTTTTTTCTTTACCTTTCGCTTGATCCCGTCCGTTTGTTATTGTCTCTAACCAAGTCTCGCTAAAGGAGAAGTCTCACTGTGAAATCTCGTTGTTGCAGGCATTTCCATATATTACATTATATTACATTTATTAAGCAGACACTTTTGTCCAAAGCGACTTACAGTAAGTGCATTCAACTAGAATTATTTAAGTGCATACAACTTCAGAAAATAAGCAAAGCAACTGGTTTTACGTGCTACAATTTTTCTTTCCACTTGTCATTCACCAAGATGCAGTCGGAAAAGATGAGTTTTCAGCCTGCGGCGGGAGATAGGGTAGGGTTTCAGTTGTCCTGGTGTCAGTGGAGAGCTCCACCATTGTGGAGCCAGGACTGCAAACAATCAAGACCTTGTTGAGTGGCTGCTGGGGTTTCTTTAAGCGAGGTCCTTCTTGCTGCTTTAAGAGTGTTCAGAAAACAACCAGAGGTCAAAGAGGTGTTGATGAGATGGGTGAGGAAAGGAAGGAGGTCGGGAGCAATAGACTGAAGAATGTAAGAAGGGAATAGGGTCAAGAGGGCAGGTTAAAAGGCGGTGGGAAGTGACCAGGGATAGTACCCCATTGGGAGTGAGAGGTGAAAAGGAAGATAGAGTAGGAGATGAAAAGCTGATGATAGGACAGGTGGTGACAACAGGTGGGTGGGAGAATGAGGAACATATGTCATCTATCTTTTTTTTCTCGGTAGAAGGGAAGAGGGAGGAGGAGGAGGAGTGGGGGATTAAGGAGGGTGGAGATAGAACAATGTATTTTTAGGATTGGAGAAGGAGGATTTAATTTGATATTCACCATATTGTCATTACAATTTCAACCCTCCTGCACCGCAATCTTTTAGAAAACACTAAGTGACTCTTTCTGTAGTCCAACACAACAAACTCCTGCTGTCACTCCCCCCTCCACCGCTTCCTCACTGTATCACCGTTCTCTTCCTGAAACAACTCATCTCTCTCTCAGGATTTCACAGCGAGAATTCTCCTTGAGGCAGACTTGGTTAGACACAATAAAAAATTAACGATGGATTAAGCGAAAGGTAGAGAAACATAGTTGTATTGCTCTACAGGGATCCCTTCCATAATGCTGTCAGACACTTTCACCACTGACAAGCCTGTCAGTGGTGAAAACAACAAGGTGGACGGACGATGTTTCAATCTTTTTTCTCCTTTGGACCCAAAATGATGGGAAAATAACACCATCTTCATTAATCACAACGTTATCCTTTAAGTTATCTGCAGACAAGTTTATCTGGCTGCATTTAATTGAGTAATAATAATATAGATTTGTATATGTATATATACACCTTTTCTAGGTTTCGTTAACATGATGCTTTGATTATATGGGTCTGTTGAGACTTTAATACAGGCCTACTCTATGCTTTTATTCGATACAATAATCAAAATGTTGTATTGTTTTACAGTTTACTAAGAAGACGACAGTGACACTGTCCTCTGCAGATGCAGAAATGAACAGTAGTTTTAATCATACAGTGAACTTTCTGAAAACTCTCGGAGTCCCTGAAAACAACAGCATTCAGGTACGGTGAAGTGGGCCATCATCCAAAAGGAAAACATTTTTGTATAACGTGTTGATTAATTTAAGATTTAGGATCAAGATATTTTATATACCAATTAAATCTAGAAGGATCCCATTGAAGAGATGTAATATGCTATTGCATCTTTAATAGGCCTACGGGTTTTTATAGTTTTGATTTGGAAGCTTTTCTTTTTTTATTGTTGGTTTGCACCTGTTTAATGGTGGCAATGGCACCATTAAACATTTATTCCCCTCTATCTCCTCTCTAGATGCACATAGGCTACTCATACCCATCCCATGTCACCATGTTGCTGTTTTTATACAAGTCGTGTGGAAGGTGGCTAGCGGCAAGGATTAAGTCAAATGTAAATCACACTGGCATTACAAGCGCAATATAAATGTGGACCATTCCACCAAGAAGAGAAAAAACATGGATTTAATGTATTTCCCTCTGTTAAACTTCAGGTTTACTAAACTTTAAATGTCCTGTCTCTCTTCACCGTCCTGTCCATAAGGGCACAAAAAGCAAAAATATGGCTCTGGTTATAAGCGCTTGTTTAATTCTTCTCTAACTGCCATATCTTGGGTCCTGTTGACCAGAACCATCCGCTGCTGTCATTGGAGGCTAGAACATTTGATCAGATGTCAGTCAATCAGTTGGATGTGCTTGAGCAAGAGGCACAAGCCAGTAATAGTGAAGGCGCTAAAATGGCAACACGAGTTAAAAAAAAGAAATGCGACGGCCCCTGCCTGGGAACCCCTAAAAGCCGATGCACGTTGTACGTGTCGGAACGCATCAGGTAAAATGAGGTCGTGCAAATGAGTCAGGTAAAATGATGTGGCAAACTATGTTGACACGCATGCAGAATATGGAGAAGAACCATGAAATACGATGCTATTGCTGTTCTCGCAATTCGCTCCCTCTCCCGGTGAAACTGCTTGTAAAAAAATACCCCCATATTAGGCATTAGCCAGATGTACTGCTGATTGAATATTTCCTTTTGATTTATAATCCTAGCCTATCCTGGGAACAAGATGAATGCGTTCTATTTGCTCTGGCAGATGCTCTGGCCACCTTCCCGTCGAGTCAAATTCCCAGCTGACCTGGCCCCTTATCTTATATGGGGCGGGTTTGACACGGTGACTGCACAGAGGAGCGCCATTGAGGCACTCTGCTGCCGCTGATGTGGATTGCTCTATTGAATCCACTATTGTGACAGTTTTAAAGAGCCCCAATTTTACCACACCGGTGTGAGTGTGTTTAGCCACACTCACACCTTGTGCAGATTTTGTTTTTCAAAATCTGCCCTGCCCTGTGACATCACAAGTGGGAGTGTCCACCCAGATGAATGCTGGATTAACCAGCTGGGTAGTCTACCAGCCTACCCAGTGGACAGTACCAACTAGTAGGCTTATCTAACTATCATAGATCTAGATGGACACTCCCACTTGTGCCAGATTTTGAAACGGCTTAGAATGGCTAATCACTCTCACATGGTGGTGAAATAGGAGCCCTTTAAACCCGCTGAATGGTATATTTTCTCTAAAAGAAGAACAAACAACTGCGCTTAAAGCTTTTGTTGATAAGAAAGACGTCTTTGCCCTAATTTTCTGTCTCAAAGCGCAATGTGACACGTTCCGCTGCCCTGATTGGCTGTAGGTCTATCCAAATGCATCCAGAGGCATATTGGTCTGTGCCCGTTGATAACGCCCCTTGAAAATCGAAAATGAACTGAGAGGTTGTAGACTTATTCACATTTGCGAATTGGTCTGGCGACTGCAGGCTAACAAAACATATGAATAGCAAGCTTATGGAGGTCACAATTAATCACTAGTCTGTTACTCATATGCCTAGGAGCCGTATGCTTGATTTCTTTACACGTTTAGTATGTATGAATCAAGAATAGGGAAAAAATGTGATTTGCAGACGATTGCTTCCCACCTGGGCAGAAGAGAGTGCAGCAGCTCATGGCACATTGAAAACAGACATAATATGATGAGCTATGATGTAAATGTATTCCCTCTATTACCTCATTGGACCTGACACAGTATTAGAGCTAACACACTACTGACTAGTATCTGCTCACACATTGGTTAAAACAATACCATTTAAGGTTAAACTCAACTCAACTGACCGTTAAACTGTCTCTTTGAAGTGTCTGAGATAATCAAGACCCTTTAGGCTTGACTTCTTTATCAAGCCATCCTTACCAATATATACCATCGATTTTTCTTTGTCCGACAGATGCTTGATGAACCACCTCCAGAGTGCATGTCCGTTTACCTTGTGTCTCTGAATAAACCACGTGTTGAACCTGTACCACTCGTCGAGTCATACCTAGCCCCGAAACTACTGATAGCATAGGCAAGCATCGAGACCACGCTTCATCAGCTCCTGCTTGATTATTCAAATAGCTTCTTTAGTCCATTGAACAATAAAACGTGATGTTTTGGAGAGAGGTTTGGAGAGAGGTTTGAAAAAAATTGATATCACTCAACCGTGCATACATACATACATTGCGGCCTTAAACATAACATGTGTTTTCAGTTTTTTCTCCACATATGCTTCCTATATATGTGTGTGTGTTCAGATGGAGATGAGCACTGGCGAGGAGAAGACTTTAACCCTGCAGTCCCAGTTAGGGGCTCAGCGAGTGGGCTTCAGATTGAGGATGAAGGGCCTCTCCCAGACTACAGAGTTAACAGGAACCATGTGGTCGAGCTGGCCGTCTCTGCAGCAACGTCGACTGCCCAACATTATAGAGGTATTTAAGGAATACTGTGACTGCTTATCAACAGCACAAGACGACATGCATGGTTCTGCTTGGGGTTCCTCTCCATCTCTTCAAGATGACCTATGGCCTAAAAAAAACCGTGTTATCGTTAAGATATGTTTTTTTGGTGATGACAACGCAGCCAGGTCCTATTCAACAGTTTTGTGTAGAATTTCACTTTGCTTTTGCATTTGATCAACTGGCTGGTACATTGTATCATAGCATACTGACAAATGTTTAGCTACTTTTTGTTATTAATAATAAAGCCTGTAATGCATGTCGTTATATTACATTTGATTCATTTGTTCAATTTCTAAATATACGATTTACAGAATGTTGCTTCCTGAAAGTAGTGAAACTCATTCTGGGTAACGAAGGAAAATAGCGCGGAGCAGGTCACCGAAATCCTGACTACAGCTAGTGACAACTTGCAAATAATGATAGAGGACAAAATAACACATATCGGAAAAATAAACCCTGGAATGAATACGAATGTATTTTATTATTTTAGCCTGTAGTATTTCTTTAATGTGTTTTATGAATTTGGTTACACTACAATAAGGGCACATTAACTTAGCCATTAATTTACATTAACTTTGTATAGCATTAGCATAGGGGTTCGGTTTAGGCTTAGGTTTAGTTAACCCTAACCCTATTAAATAATGTATAAATTAATACCGTAGTTAACATGAACACCATTACCATAGTTAACATGGACGCAATTAGTAAATGATTACTAGACCATTAATTAACAGTTAATTTACTTTTAGTTAAAGGCATAATATGTAACATTTCCGCATTAAAATATCTACAAACGACTAGACCGATGTTATATATTTTGTTGAGTTGTGCACTTATATTTAATACATTTTTTCCAACAATGTTCAAAACCCAGAGAACTCCGTGGATTCGGTCAATGGTGTCACGTGCCCTTTTCCCCTCTAGCACCCTGGGAAGCACGCGAGAAGTCGGTTGGCCGAATTCATTAATACGATCTGAGTTCGTGATGTGGTGTTCATGATGCCAGAAATACCCAAAAACTGTAATCGAATACATGGTCTAAACCTCAACGACTACTCGTGAATTAGTTTTGTATGCACCATTTTTTTTGGGTGAGAAAAAGTCTGCGGTAGTTTCAACCAATGGACACATATGGAAAGTCAGATTAAAATGTATTATAAACAGTTAAGTGATGTTAGGTGTTTTTAACATGTATTATATACAGTCTATGTGTCAGTCCACACAGTTCATTCCCTGCTTTTTACTGTTGTAGAGCTAGTGGGATACACTTCTAAACAGCAATTAGAATCCATTGGGAACATTTTGAAACGTGAGACATCTCCGGTTTAATTGTATTTTAGTTAGGCTATTGTTTAGTGAAGACGAATATGCTAGACATAGGGACCAATACCGCATTAAATCATCTTTAGTTCCCGCATCACATCGCTGTAATTCAGAGCGATGTGAACCCCCACACACATCAGCTACCGACACAAGTAGAAGCTAATTATGTGGGAACACTGTAATGTGTACAGTACCGTTATAAAGTTACAACAACGTTCAACATGCTCATAAAACTATTAGTGTGGTCGCAAAGCAAGCCACACTCTTGTTATCATGTTCTTTCGGTAATTATCTCCTCCTACAGTTTTGGTGGTATCAACACCAAACCAATTGCATATAATTGGGCACATATCAGTGCAATGGGCTACGATGGGCTACGATTACTTTTTTTATTTTAAATTTTTAAGTACAGTTTTGGCGGCAGGGGGCGCTATAACTCTCAATCAAACAAAAACGATCAGCCCCATTATTCAATCAATCACAAGTCCACTTCACAGTGGCCCAGGGACTTGAAACTTGGCGTGCTTGCTCATTAGCCTTGCTAGCATTAGCATGTTAGCATTCTCACAGAATATTGCATGTTGAATTCTTTACGAAGAGCACAATGAACAAATGCAGCAATGTATTGTATTGCAAACAAGTGTTTGTTCTCAAAACCGGTATGCTCAGTCCATTTCCTCCTAAATGTTCTCCCTTGTCTTTGCTCCAGGGCCTGTGCTCCGTCCAGGGAGGCTTGTCTCGCTTTCAGTCCAAGGCACGGTTGACTGTGGATGGGCACAAGCTGCTGGCCACTGGCTTCAACGTCAGCATGGTGGATGGGCATCTGGCCATGTTGCTTTCCTTCGACCAACCTGCCTCCAACCCACCCGACAGGCCGTCAGACTTTGAAAGCGCCCTGACCGCCCAGTTCAAAGGTCTTTCGGCTGACCTTTGACCCTTTCCAATGATTCTTAGCGGATTTGTATTTTCATAAAAACATACCCACAAATCGTAATGAAGAAGTCGACCGACAATCATCAACTTTTGATCTGGGGTTTCCACAGGTTTTGATTCATCCATCCTCTTGAGCTAGTAGCTGTTTAAGGGTTTAGCTGTTATATTAAAATCTTGTGGTAGCAGGTGGTAGTCTGGTTACAATTAAGGTTTAGCTAGCTTCCCATGGCAGGAAGCCATTATTTACTGGACCAGGATCAGGGCTTCAATTACAATCTCATGTCAATCCTGTTTTCATGGCCACATGAAAGCCACAAACAATCAGCCCCGAGTATTTGGATCTGTAGGGTGGTGGTGATTCGGTTCTTTCCACTCTCGGCCCCTTTCGACTCACAGGACCCCTGAGGAGCCTATCAGCGGACGTGTGTCTTAAGGGAGCCAGGGTGTCTCTGCTAGGGGACATAGGGGAATTGGGCCCCCGAGGAGGGTCCACCGAGGCCCGGCTTACCCTGAAGCACAGCGTGGAGGGAAAAACCACCCCCCTCTTCCAGGTGAGGCCCAGGAATGACAAGAAGACATGAGACAGAAAGGAAAGAGCAAGAGTGGTTTTCAACTTTACTGGGCTGTTTTCAGTCTCTCTCTTAGTGCTGTGCCGACTGATGCTTTAAAACCTTCCAGAAAGAGACAATCAATCAGGGGGCCACTGGGGCTCTGTTAGTATATGTTAGAAAAGCTGAAATAGCTGCCATGGTTATGAGTGATTATGCTGGGGCCAGCAGATGCGAGACAGTGTGTTTTTCCTGTCATTAGCCGTGTTTTGTGTGTGTGTGTGTGTGTGTGTGTGTGTGTGTGTGTGTGTGTTTGTGTGTGTTTGTGTGTGTAGATGGAGGCATGGGGCCGGCTGACTGACTCACAGCTGAAGTGCTCTATGGCTGTAAACCCAGCGCTGGGTTCATCACTGGCTCTAATTATACAAGGACACCGCTTACTACACAGGTATTGTATAAATACACACACACACACCATCCCCCTCGCTCTCTCACACTGTCTCTATTGTGTGAGTGTGTGTCCCTCTCTTCATCTGGCTTTGTGTCTCTCTGTCTGTCTGTCTGTCTCTCTCTTTGTTTGTATCTGTCTGTCTCTCTGTGTCTCCCTCTCTTTCTTTTCATGCACACATGCAAACACTGACACACACATGCGTGCACACACACACACACACACACACACACACACACACACATAGAAGTGAACGCGCTACTACATCATACATAAAGTGTGTGATCTGCTGTACAGTAAGGAGCTGATGGTGAAGGTGGTCCAAAACATTCCCCAGCTGATGCTCTACCTGCCTGGTCAACTCAACACCAGGGCACAGGTGGGTGGGTCACTTCACAGCCCATGAGTTACAGTATGAATGATAAATAACAAGATACATGGCATATTTATAGATTCACTCACGATGGACCGAGGGTAAGAGCAGCTTTGAAATGGGGACAAAAAAGAACATGCAGGTTTAAACCAGTGACAGATTCCCTAAGGTTTCTATATAAATATATATATGTGTCTTTCTTCAAAGCCCCAAGGGAGCTATACTTTCTTTTTTCAAACCGCAGTGCTTTAGACCTCTGTTTCAAAAGGTCAGCATGTACAGAACTCCTGTTGTTTATCAAGTAACAGCATATGTTTTGGGTTGGCATAATATACCAGTATATACTTACTTCAACAGTGGAGTCAATACATCCAACATCATGAAACCTAGAATGTTCACACTTTTATTTGGCTCAAAAGATACCTCGGAGTGAGATCATTTCCGTGCATTACGATGTAAAAGAATAGGGAAAAGTACATTTCCCTGTTCGTCTTCATCTTCAAGCGCCACAGGAGTATCCATAAACCTCTGCAGAGTACTGCAATCGTACACAGCATTCATTGAGTTGGAAAGAGAACCTAACATCACAGCATCAGAAGCACCAGAACCATAGATTGTTTCCAACTCTGCAATGATTCCCTGTGAGTCCGTGACCTTTCCAGGTTGACTCCCATCTCCAGAGAGCGGAGGTCCATGCAAGAGCTTAGTAGTAGTTGGGGCGGGGGAGGCCTATACAGGTCTGCAGGTCTAACTTCCTGTGTGTGTGACCCTCCGTTGACAGGTTGCCAATCCGAGCCATGTCTTGTTCTTGTTCTTGTTCTTGTTCTTGTTCTTGTTCTTGTTCTTGTTCTTGTTCTTGTTCTTGTTCTTGTTCTTGTTCTTGTTTTTGTTCTTGTTCTTGTTCTTGTTTTTGTTCCTGTTCTTAACATTTTCTTGTTTTTGAATGTTAAGAGTCTAGGTGGGACCAGGATATGGTAGACTTCTGCAGTCCCGGGAATCCCGATGGCGTGTGTGTGTGTGTGTGTCGCATGGAGGGAGGCATAAAGGATTGCTTTAAGAAGTCTTATCTCATCTGGTCTTAGGTGAACCATTCAAGCTCCAGAGTAGCTAGCGTGGTGGAGCTGTCCTCGGGGAGAAGGAGGCTGTGGGCGCAGTGCGAGCTGGCCATCATCGAGGGGGGATACAGACAGACCATGGAGCTCAACCACACCTTCCCACAGGCATTTGATCCCGACGCAATCACTATAACTCAACGCACAACATACAAGACTTCATCCATGCAATCGCGCACACAACAACGAATGACTGCAATCACTAAAGATTTGTAAACACCTTTATAAAAAAAAAGGGAAGGACTTTTTGGAGAATATGAGCCGGCCCTGTTAACAACTATTGTATGCATCACGTCGACCCCATGACGTTTTTATAAACCAACCACAAAAGAAAGCGAAAAAAGAATTCACCTTTTGTGATTGACTGAACGTTGATCCCTCTAGCTGAAGCCGGTGCCGCGGGCGGTGGCGGTGCGGACCCTATTCGAGGCGAGAAACTGGAGCCACCAGATCCAACATGGAGCGCTGTGGGGCAACCAGGAGCTCCACTTGACTGGCGTGTACTCCGTGCCACCCTCGCTGGAGATAGGGAACCATGTGCTGAAGGGTAAGCTGATACGCAAATCATTTTCTGTCCCATTTCCCGTATCGGAATGTCGCCATGATATAAAAGCATACAAGTATGCATGGAATGAAGCCTCCTCAACCCTGGACTCCACCACTTGTTCATGGACACATATTAACCTATGACCTTGATGATTTTCCGAATTCATATAGTCCAGGTTGATATACAGTATATATAGGTTTAAATAGACCTATGTTTATGTATGTTTGACTTATGGTGCACTTTGGTGAATTTAGTGGCATCTAGCAAAACAGACTTGTCAGAAATTGAACTTAATCACTACGCACTGCATCTTTAAGGGCAATTGGATCCAGATGTGAAACCATGGCATGCACCAACCGAAGACATAACGTGAAACATGTTTGATTTATATTTAAATGGGGGTTATGGACCTTATTCACCTAGAGGCCATCTTGGTTCCATCTTAGTTCTAAACGCTAGCTGTGTGGGAGAAACTAATGCGGGCGCATTCAGTTTCCCCCCCCACCCAGCTATAGTTTAGAACCAAGATGGCCGCTAGGTTAGTGAGGCCCATAACCTAACCTTGCCTGGTGGGTTCTGTTCGTTTCTCCTTTTCTCTTGGTTGTAGTTCACATGGCTTCCATCCCCCGGTTGAGTGGCTTAGAGGTGAGTCTGGAGCGCTCCCAGCATGGACTACAGGACTCCGTACAGCTGGACTGGAACCGACATGGACGCCTGGAGCAGGTCAGAGCCCACGCCAGGTTTTTTAGGAGGGTGGATGGGGGGATTGGACCATCACCCACCTTGTCTTTAAGTATTTTGTGTATATCTGTATAGACTACATGGTTTTGTTAACCGTTGTGCTACCATATGAGGCTCTGCCAACTGCCAATAATGTACAAAATCTGTTTCTGTACGGTACCTCATCACTTTCTTGCTAATCTCCTTTCCTCATCTCCTTTCTTTATCTCTCTTCCCTGCATTCCTATTGCACTGGCACCCTACAGTCCCCTATAAGTAATCAAACAAAGTTCTCAACTGAAATCCATTAACTAATCATCCGTAGCACAATATCCCAACGGGCTCATGTCCCAGCCATGGCTATTCATAAACCCCCTTTGTTGTCGTGTTTTGAACCTCCGGGAGAGGAAGAACATGTTTTTTTTCCCTCCCATGGTTGACTCAGCATGAAATGGGATGTTCGCTGCAGTCAAGGGTTAGTGTTCCATCACAGCTATTCATAAATTACCACGCCTGGCATTGGCAAGGAGAAAAACTCTCCAGTCAAAAAAACAGCGACTACCCATTAACATCTGGCTTTTGTCTTCAGTGGGAAAGGTTACAATTGGCATTCATTCCGGAAAGAAATGATTGCAGCAGTCACAGGTATTTATCGAATCCAGCTCCAATCGACAATGATGGAAATAGGGTGGACATGCACACTTAAATAAATAGACAACACGAAATGGCGTGTTTGTCCTTTGAACAGAGTTTGAAAGAGAGACTGAACAGATATTAAAAAAATGAACTAACCACCATAACATTTTCACTGCCAACGCTATTTTCTACTGTTTACTAACCCTGCTCTCTGGTGCGTTTGCGACTTCAATTGTGTGGTGGAAAAAGGGCCCCGAAAGCCCCGCATAGAACAGCTTCCGCTACGACACCCGCGGCTTCCCCTCCCCCCCCCCCCCCCCCCCCCCCCCCCCCCCCGCATCTTCTGCAGATGTGTAAGAGCATGAATGGCACATTTAGATTGCACATCTGGCTAGCCCTCCCCTTGGAGAATTCATGAGCGATTGGCAAGCTTGTTCACCAGTTTGACGATCCACTAGGGACAAACTGACGGAAACCCCCTAACCAAAGAATAACTCCAAGAAGCAGCAAACGAACTCTGAAAAGGACAGTGACTCCCGGAGGTCACGAGGATGGTGTTGAGTACTTTGTCATCATACGATGTCTAACTACTAGGTGGTCAGGCAGAAGAGCTGATGAAATAAAGTGTTTTGTGTTGCTGCACACATTTAGTTCTGCACCAAGAGATTAGAGATGTCAAAGAGAAAGAACAGTTGGCCTCCTAATGTAAGTTACGGAGCTTTGTTCTTTCACCCAAAGAGAGGAGTATGGTAGCTCAAATACTCTACAACAAAGATGAAGGTGTGGCAGGGAACGTCTCCGGGTGATTTTATTCTCATGATGGATAGAGGGGCTATCTTTATGGTTGATGGGGAGGGGCTTCTGCAGATAGTTGATGGGGAGGGGCTTCTGCAGATAGTTGGTGAGGCGGGGGTTCTGCTGATAGTTGATGAGGAGGGGACGGTTCTGCTGATAGTTGGTGGGGCGGGGGTTCTGCTGATAGTTGGTGGGGCGGGGGTTCTGCTGATTGGCGAGGTAGGGTGGGTGGGGTCTTCTTCTTTGTGTATTTGTACGGGATTGTTTCTGCAGTCTATGGATGTCTGTCTCTCTCTAGGTGCGTGCTGCCAGACAGTGGAGAGTCTCGGGGGAGAGGAGTGAGACCTGGCTGGATCTGAGGCAGCCCTTCACAGCCTCTCTCTCCCAGGTCTCCCTCCACGCCGTGTCAAATGTCTCACCGAGGGGCCAGTGGAGCCGCCATGAGGTGCGCACATTGTTCCAAGCGTTGGTCCCTTCAAGGGCCAACTTTGAGCTGTTCTTTGTTTTGTTGTGGTTGCTTGTTGACATCCACATTATATTGAAGCCATCACAAAACATGATTTGATTAACAAAAACCTGATCCCATTTATCCAGCTTCAACCGTCCAGAAAATAAATAATAAGAGCATTTTGAGTATTCTGTTGTTCGCACCGTAGCCCAAATATTTGCCCCAATGTTTGCCTTGGAAAAGGACGTTTGTGTTTGCATTGAGTAAACGGGTCAGGAATCGAGACCAAGCTACTTATTCCCTCTCTTTTCCCTCACCCAGGGCCATGTGTCATGGACCAGCCCAGAGCTGGTCAATGTCTCGCTGACGCTCAACAAACAGTGGCACAACAGCTCCATCCGAGGGCGGGCGTGCGGCCTGTTCTCCTCACAGGTACACCCACCTCTCCATGTCAAACTCAAAACCAATTGAGTGCCTATAGTGTCAAATCACCATGTTTTTCTTTTGTGTGTGTGTGTGTGTGTGTGTGTGTGTGTGTGTGTGTGTGTAGATGCGGTCTCCGATGAAAGGTTGTATTTCCATGGCCCAGGATGGAGCTCTGTACTCCCAGAGTGCAGAACTGAGGTGGGGAAACAGCAGCGTCAAGCAGGGCATGAAGTACCAGGTACTAAACGCCACTAACAATCCACAATGTCCTAGTGCAACAGGGCAGCAGCCAGGGAAAATAGGGGAACGTTGAAAATGGAGTTCATCTGTCAGGATTTGATCAGTTGTGGCCAGAGTCGTGGAGGAATTCACTTTTTGATTTGAATATCAAAACAACAGCAACACAAAATAAATAATCTGTTTTGTTCCTCTGTGGGACAAGACCTCAGCATAATGGTGGTATTTATTATGTGTGTGTGTGTGTGTGTGTGTGTGTGTGTAGCAAAGGCCGAGGGGGATGCGCTCGCTGCAGATGAACGTCGGGGCGGAGAACGTTTCTCCTCCTCCGTGTTCGTCCCACTCCCTTGTCTCCAAAGTCCAGACCAACCTGAAGGACGGCCTGGAACACACAGTAGTGCTGGCTCTGTGCCCTGCTCAGCCTGTGAGTCCACACACGCACACACACACACACACTCTGTCTCGCTCTCGCTCTCGCTCTCGTTCTCGCTCTCGCTCTCGCTTTCGCTCTCGCTCTCGCTCTCGCTCTCGCTCTCGCTTTCGCTCTCGCTCTCGCTCTCGCTCTCGCTCTCGCTCTCGCTCTCGCTCTCGCTCTCTCTCTCTCTCTCACTGACTCACTCACTCACTCACTCTCTTTCTCACTCACTCGTTCTCCCTCTTTCTCACTCACTCCCTCTTTCTCACTCACTCCCTCTTTCTCACTAACTCCCTCAAACTCACACATACTGTTATCATAGTTTTAGACGACTCCATTGAGGCTCAGGCAGGGAAGTTGATGATGTTGATATAAAACCATGGACCATTTGATGGTCGATCTGATTGTCTTTTTTGGAAGTAAAATTTATTTCAGGAATTTCAGCAGAGAACAGTACAACGTAACACGTTGTTGTGTTTGTGTGTGTGTGTGTGTGTGTGTGTTCTGACATGTGTTGGTGTGCGGTTGCATGTGTGTGTGAGGGTGTATGGATGCATGTTTGTGTGTGCACGTGTGCATGTGCGAGTGTGTTTACATGTGTGTGTGTGTGAGTGTGATAATGGTGCTTCTGTGTGTTGGTTGGTGTGTCTATATGTTAACGTGTGTGTGTCTGTGCTTTTACCTTGTATACATGTATGTGAATGACTTTGTGTGTGTATGTGTGTGTGTGTGCGCGCACCCCCCCCCCCCCCCCCCCCCCCCCCCCCCCCCCCCCACGACCAGACCCTGTCCTGGTCAGGGTCCCACAAGGTGAACTCTGGGCAGGAGCTGCTGTACTCCAACAGCCGTCTCACGTTTGGGGGGCGACCCCACCACTGCAGCCTCACCCTGGCCCTGCGTGACTCCTCCTCCAGCCAGCTCACCAACGTGTCCCTGTCTGCGGAGGTACGTACCACAGGAGACCAGCAGAGGAGATACCAGCAGAGAGTAGAGAGCAGCAGGAGATGACCGAATACTAGATGACAGAAAGTGATAGAAAAAAAGTTGTCTAATATGGAAGATGGAGGATGGTAAAGAAGAATAGTCGATAACGGAATATAATAGAATCTCATGAAATATTGTAGAAAACAGGAGAGGAGATTAGAATATAACTGAAGATGAATTTAATGTAACAGACAATTATAGAATGGAGTTCGAGGATAGATAGAGGATGGTAGAGAAGTACCATCATAAAATAATATCATAAAATAAGTTAACATCAGAGATAGTAGAAGATATGGAGAGGAGAGAGGAACTTAACAGAGGATGACATAATAGAAAATGATAGAATAGAGTAGAGTAAAGGATAACGGGAGATGAAAGCAGATAGCAGTCTAGAATAGAATAAAAAATGTCATTTTGCTCATGTGTATTTGCTGTGTTGTGGAAGTAATTGTGACCATACACTGTCTCCCTGCTCCACAGTCTAAGGTAGGGAACTGGAGCGTGGAGGTGGGAGGTCGAGCCCTGTCCTCTACCCAGGGACCAGAGCTCCATGTTAGGGTCACGCTGGACCGCAACCAGACCCTCTGGCTAAGAGGATCCGTGGAGAACAGATGTCTCCGCACAGCAGCTGGTTATAGAGCCGGTACATATGGACTTGTAAATATGCTGCAAGCATGAAGTCATCCCATTTTTCATTGTTTTAGAAATATATGAAACACTTATGCATGCATGTGTGTGTGTGTTATGATGTGTTTGGGTGTGGGTGTGTTTGTGGGTGGTTGTGTCTGTGAGTCTGTGTATGGGCCTGTGTGGAGGAGTATGTGTGTGTGTGTGTGTGTGTGTGTGTGTGTGTGTTTGTGTGTGTCTGTGTGGATGTCTGTGTATCTTTGTGTGTGTGTGTGTGTGTCTGGTTTTGTGGGTGTGTAGTTCATGGGCCAGATGAAGACCTAAGTCTAGCGGTGTGTCTAGAAACAAGAAACAAGCTGAACATGGACTTGAAGAGAAAGGTTGGCCCCTCTAATCCCGAAGGCCTCGTCACTTTTTCTGTGGAAAATTCCAATCAAAACCTAATGCTCAAAGCCCAAGGCTGCATTCAAAAGCTACTTGCAACAGAGGTAAAAGCTGTTCTCAAAAATGTGCTATTGAACAAGTGAACAAACATATTTGTATTGCTTTTCTGTTAAATGCCATGTTGTTACATTTCTACAGGCCAGAGTTGTGTACCTGAGCTCGGAGATGAGCTCAAAGGTATTACAGAAAGTGAAGACTATTCTGCATCTTCTCATGGAGTCCAGACAACAGGTAATTACAATGTAAAAAAAGTTCTTTATGGGAGATATTTCTGTTTTCACGGTGGATGGAACGCGGCAAGTGTGGGCCCCACCTAGACACGAGACAGATGGGTCTTTGGCTTTCGGTCATGTTTCATTAGTGGTAGGGGTTTGGAATGCTAAACCCCCCAACCCACTCATTCTTGGTCACGTCATCCGGAAACCTGTCTTTTTAGAAGGAGCTATAAAAAGATCAAAGAAGATCAAATGTAAATCCTGTTCCATAGGGATGGAAGAGTATCCTTACAACGTTATGAGTCCATAAGCTCCGTAAAAAATAAAAATGAAAGGTTTATACATTGTGAACATCTTGTAGTAGCTTCTACATAAATCGAGTATTTCACATTGCCGCGGCAAAGTGAAATAGCACACAAAACGGTCAAATAGGATCTGGGGTGCGTTGTACATTACCAATATACGTTTCAAGGGCAAAGTGTTTTAGACTGTATTACTCCTTTAATACTCCATCAAGAGGGTTTTTGTTAAACTGTCTTTGCTTCAAAGTCTCCAGACAGAGGCTTACTCCAAGAGATGAATGCCTTGCTCGTTAACCTCACCTTGCGGGCGGAGTCACTCCTTTCGCCGAAGGACAGCAGTTTGTGGGCACGGTGGCGGAACGGGCCCCTGAGGGCCCTCCTCACCGACAGCGTCCCCCGATGCCTGGCTCTGCTGCAACACGCCTCGGCCCTGGGACAACAGGAGCTCAGACGTGAGTGTCAGGACTGATGATCTCCTCAAGCGGTGAACGCATGATGAGCTTTCGTCAGCGTTGCCAATGTCAATTTTGTTCCTGTCCTCGTAAACTCTCTCTATCTCTTGACTATTTATGTATTATATTATGTAATTCCAGTTCTCGTATCCTCTTTACAATCCCTAGATGTGATTGAATAGCCGGATGGGACATTAAATGACACCCAAAGCAATGTAAAGCAGTGTCTGACATCTGCAACTCTAATCTCGTCCAACATCTGAAGGGCCGTTGACCACGGTTGCTGGGGTGTACCATGACCTGACAGGGCAGAGGGTGGAGGTCCTGTGGCAGAAGGCAGTGTCTGGGTGGGCTGCCAGGCTGGCGGAGGTGCTGCCCCCCTTGCTGGAGAACCCCCAGCTCCGGCCGCTGGCCCAGGCCACCCTGGCTACCCTGGGCAAGGCCCTGGATGTGGTGAGAGAGATGCTGCTCTGGTCTCCTTTCTGTTTGGTTTTATCCAAAGCCTAAATGTTTTATGCTTGTGTGTGTGTGTATGTGTGTGTGTGCATGTACACATCTGGGCTTGTTTGTGTGTGTGTGTATGTGTGTGTGTGTACACACCTGTGCTTGTGTGTGTGTGTGTATTAATATATTTATATTAATATTAATATATATATTAATTAATATATATAATATATATATTAATATTATATTAATTAATATATATTAATATAATATATTTGTGCGCTCACTCATGCATATGTGTGTTTATGTGTGTTTGTGTGTGCGCATCTCTATCAGGCAGGACAGCAGACGTTCCTCTGGGTCGAGTCAAAGTTGACGGCAGCTCTGTCTGGCGTCAGGACCCGTCTGGCCTCAGTCTACCAACTGTCCCCCAGGTAGGCCTCTTCTCCACCGCAGTGGAGTGAAAAGAAGCCTTCCTTCCTCAGTCCTCTCAGAAGCTCACAGAGAAGAGGCCAAAGGGTCACTAAGGATTATGGAATGGTGTGTCTGTCTCACAAAGGCTTAAGAGATGATCAAGGATTGGGCTTTAGGAGGACGGCGGAGCAGAAAGCCTTGAGAAGGTTTTTAAATCAATAGATCACACCGGACAAAGTGGGCAGAGCCTTCTCATGACACTCCTGTCCAAGTGGAGAACTGGAAAGGGAGTCGAGTAGTGGCTTCACCTTCCTCCTCGCCCAGGAACAACATCTCATGTGGTTTGTGCGTTTTGTTCCGTAGTGATTGCTCCGTGTCCATGGCGATACCCCTGCCACGGGTCTCCTGGCCCCGCGTGGCGGAGGCCGGCCTGGTGGAGATCCTTCTAGAGGAGTGGCTCCTCGGGCCCCTGAAGGCCCTCGCCTCCATCAGGCCCACCGCAGAGTTCTACCGCCTGAAGCACAGGGTCATGGACAGCCCCTTCCGATGTAAGACCAGGCCTGCGGTCACAGGATTCCTGCATTTTACATTATGTACAAACGATCCAGTTTTAATTGCATTTTGCTATTTAATAACTAAAATTGGTGACAGAAACGATATCCTTCCATCCATACTGTCGATCTATCTGTTTCTCTTCCTGTCTGTCGGTCTCTCGTTCTGTCTGTGTCTGTCTGTCTGTCTCGTGTTCTGTCTGAGTACTGGTTTGCCTGTCTAACTATCTGTCTATCTGTCTGCCTGTCTGTCAGCAATTATCTCTTTCACTTTCACTTTCACTTCTCTTCTCTTCTTTTTCTCTCCATGCTTGTCTTACCTTATCCGGCACTAGACCAAGCTCTGCTGGTTGCGAACCAGTATGTGGTGTCGTTCGACGGTCTCCTGTACCAGCTCCCAGCCGGGTCATGTCCGGTGGTGCTGGCTCAGGACCAGTCCCAGAACCCCGCCTTTACTCTGCTGCTGAGTCCCCGCCCACAGTCGCATCACGGTCTGTTGCTGGACATGAACCACAGCACACTCCACATCCATCCGGACGGACAGGTGTGGTTCACTATGCTTTACTCTGTGCGATGTCATCATCATCCATGTGACAGAACCATAGGCCAGTTAATAGGAATTGAAGTGATTATAATAGGATTATACACAATCCTATTATGTCCAGCGAATCCAAAGCATTTTCTGTCTGGGACTTGAAAGGAGCGGGCTAAGACGGACTTTCTGTTGCAGGTGAAGACCAGCTGCCACTCCGCTGCCACCCCCAACAGGGAGCCCCTAGTGGCCATCCGGAGAACCGCACACACGGTGGAGGTGTCCAATCAGAATGGAGTGTCGGTCTCATGTGATCTGTCGCTTGACATGTGCAGCCTCACTCTTGATGGATGGTTGCATGGTAGGAAGAACAAGGAGTAGTTATTGATTTGCACCAAATGCAGCTCATCTAATAGAAGTGGTTAGGGTTGTTTGACTCCCAGCCGAAAGGTACTGGGTTGGATCCCCATGTCCACAGTCTACCTGTATCCTTGAGCAAGAGGCCTAACCCCTACATGCTCATTCATGACATGCCTCTGAATGCACTGTAATTTGGTTTGGATAAAAAAAAACGTGTGGTGAATGACTAAATAGTAAATCCTTTAACACCTTTACACTTTATTACCAGATGGTATTCTTTTATGAAATGCACTGGGCTGGATCTCTATGCAGGCGCATCTGTTGGCCTCCTGGGAACCAATGATAACGAAGCAGGGAATGAATTCACGTTACCCAACGGGTCTCAAGCTGCAAGCAGGGCACACTTCCTCCGCAGTTGGCAGGTAGGTAGGATAGTTTTATATATTATTTATGTTTGTGTGTGTGTATGTGTGTGGAATGAAAAAGGAATGGAATGAAAAATGGGAATGGAATCGCCCCTGAGATTAACCTTGTTTACTTAGCTGGCTCCGAGTTGACCTCTAAAGCTAAAAACCTCTCTATATCTTGGCTAACCTCATCCTGAGAGGAAGAGATGGGGATTCCAGAACGGGAGTATTTTTGCAAACCAACTCCGGTTTTGTTGTTACTTGTTTGTGATAATAAAGTCAAGTGTTGTTAAAGTCAAGTGATAACCTTCAAACTTCGGCTTTCTCGACCTCTCTTATTTTGTTAAAGTGTTGTGTTTATCCACGACATTGTCAGGGCAGGCGTCTAACTTCCCTCCTGCTAAACGTATCTGAACCACCGATCTGGACTTGATTCGTGCTTTTGCCCCCCCCCCCTCCAGGTCCCATCTAACTGCAGCCGAGCTGCGGACTCCCCGGAGGGCTGCTCCGGAGCCTCCCTGCAGGGCCCGGCTGGCTGCCAGGCCCTCTTCTCCTCGGCCCACTCCCCGCTCAGCTCCTGCTTCGGAGTGGTGAGTGGAAGCTTCCGGTGCATTGGTTTAGGAGATCTCGTCGCTGTTGTCCAGGGGGAAGGGGAAGGGAGATCCGTTGCTGTATGACAATTTATAATGATTTGTTTGGTCTCTTCGGCCCACTTCCTTTTCATTTGCTAACGTTTTCATCACCGCCGAAGATCTATCAATTGGTAGTTCTGCTTCTAGTTCTGACCATTCCTCATCTTTCAAGTTTCTAAAAGAAGGCTTTGTCATGAATAATAAATAATGTGGTATGTGGCAATTGTTTTTATTTAAAGAGCATAAAATGTGTGATCAATTGAATAGTAACACAGTTGAGCACATGAAAACACTGCTAATAGGAGCAATGCATTGAAAGTAGCAGAGAGAGAGAGAGAGAGAGAGAGAGAGAGAGAGAGAGAGAGAGAGAGAGAGAGAGAGAGAGAGAGAGAGAGTCTGTGTGAAGACATAAACAGTTATGGATGCGTAAAAACTAAAAACTTGCGGTGGTGGTTGAATGCATCAATAACCTTTCTTATTGGGGCAATCTCCTCTCTGCTTTGCATGGGGTCTACCCTTCCATGTGATATCAGATAAACCAGGCGTGCGTATAATTCAGTCCAGCGTGGTTCAACTGTTTGAAGGATTCTCCGCTGCGCATTGCAGTGGTGGTTTGACGTTACGCTAACGTCCTACTTATCATCTTCCATCTTACCCTCAGGCACCCTTGGTGTTTTTCTGTTTTCCCAGAGAAAAGGTCTCTTTTCCTTTTTATATAAGTGACCTCTACCAGTTCTTTATTTGTTTCAAGAGACTCACTTGGAACTGTCAAATAATAACTTTATTACAAAGTAATATAGTCTAGACTCAGTTAGGGTGTAAGACTCCCCACTGAAAGTTATTGGAATCGGCAGCCTAGAGACTGTAGGTAAAAGAAAAAAAAACTAAAGTACCTGCTCCTTAATGCCTTACACTGTGAATCGCGTAGGATAAAAGCACTAAATGACTAAATAGTAAGTGTACAATTCTCTAAATAGGCTTCATGGAGATTCAAGTTCAACTTTATTGTCACGTGTGTTAAAAACACAATGAAATACTAGTGCATACAACGAATGCACTAGACCAGACCAACATAGACTATGTACACAATGCACTCACATATGTAGTACATGTCATTATGTCAGCTGTACAGCAACCTGACTACTTGTGGACAGAAACTGTAACTGAGTCGAACGGTTACTGAGCGTTCTTTGGATGGAAGGAGTGAAAATAGAACATGAACACCAACATGGCTGGTGTCTTTAATTGTGTTTTGGGCTTTCTTTTTGCAGTGGGTGGTGTAAATATGTTTTACACCAGGTACTTGTTGTGGTACTTCTGTTCAAATTCGTTTTTCTGTTGTCTTTACAGTCCTTTGTAGCAGTATGCAGTCCTGAACAGTCAGGTTGCCCAACCAACATGGGATACAGCTTGTCAGAACACTCTCAATGGTACAGCGGTAAAAGTTCACTAAAGCCTTGGTACTCGTATCAAAACTCCCGAGATGCTCCAGAAAGTACTGTCTCTGCTGATCCTTCTTGAGGATGAAATTAGTGTTGAGAGACCATGTGAGGGTGTCTGAGATGAGTGTACCAAGAAATCGAAGCCCATCAAAAATTTCCACAGATGGACCCATTGATGAAACTAGGAATGTGATTTTCTCTGATCTTTTTGAAGTCAACAATCATTTCTTTTGTCTTTACATTACATTACATTTATTTAGCTGACGCTTTGTCAACGCATCTTAGAATAAGTAAATTCAACCATGAAGATACAACCCAAAAAGGGCAAGTCTCATGCGAGGACATTACATTCCTCAAATAAGCAAACTGCTAAGTGCTATATTATAGAATGTATATAGATGCATTTATATTTTTACACTTATTTTATGGGAGAACGGATGTCTGAACGGATGATTTCAGTCTGCGAAAGATAGGTTGTTGTCATGGCGCCATATAGCCCCTTAATCCCTGTCACGTATAAGTCCAATCGCTTTGGTCTCATCTGCAAATTTTATGATACTGTTGTTGTCATATTTGGCAACACAATCGTGAGTAAACAGACAATAAAATAGGGGACTGAGATGGCAACCCTGAGGCACACCAGTCCTAAGAACTTATGTAGATGAGATGTGTTTTGCTTACTCTCACAGTCTGAGGCCTGCCTGTCAGGAAATCAAATAGCCCGCTGCTGTTGCAAATGCTCAATTTGAGCAAGCTCTACCAATGAGCTAGTCTTCTACTACATTCACGGTAGGTTTGTCTGAAGAAAGAAATACAAAAAAATGACAGGATCATTGGATTTACAACCCTGCACTGGGAAGTCCAGGGGAACAATACAAGTGTGCACACACACACATACACACACACACACACACACAAAACATACAGCTGTTGAATGGATGCATGGCTCGATATTCCACCACACCCTTAATGACTCTCGCCATGCATTAGGTTATGTTCATCATCTCCTTGAATAATGACCTGCTGCTCTCTGTGACCCCCCCCCCCCCCCCCCCCCCCCCCTCCCCGCGCATGCTCCGCCTGCCAGGTGGACCCGGGCCAGTTCCTCTCGGTGTGTAAAAAGAGCCACTGCACCTCAGCCCGGAAGCTCATGATGACATCCCCCTGTAGACTGGCCGCCGCGTTCGTCCACCTCTGCCAGCAGAACCACGTCCCCATGGACCTCCCGCTGCAGTGTTGTAAGTCCAATGTTCTGACTTGTATTTTTCGCTTCACACCACCGATATTTCCCCTGTTGCACACGCTTACTAGACGGGAAAGGGACACTTGATGATCCGTTTTTCTTCTTAAGTTTACGTTTCTTTAGTGACCCCTAACAGGGATACAGGTTTTGCAGACAGGGTCACAAGTTCATAAATACAGACGGACAGCACTACCACAACAATCCATTCAAATACAATAAAGGTCTGTGACAGGACTATCAAATTACAGGGTTCAAAAAGCAAAACATTTACTGAAGCACATTCAGTTATAAACAGCTTATGATGCCAATGGCAGTAGGAGACATTACAGGACAATACCGCTCTAGGTGATCAAACCACCGTCTCTCCTGGCTTCCTCCAACAAAAGATATAGATAACGATGTTTTAGTGAAGACAGAAGATAGGGTGACAATGATTAGTTCCCACAGATTGGTACTGGTATTGTCCTTTAAACGAGACCCCCAAATCGCTTTGTCCTCCTAGCAGGCACCCCTGAAACGACAACTTGAGGGCGGCAGCTCAAAGTCATTCAGAGGTGGGGGGGTCCTGGGCGTTCAGAATGGCAGTTGTCTTTCTAAATCGGTTTCTTCTCTTCTTGGTTCTGTTGCAGTGCATCCGTGAAGGGGAGGGATCTGGGTCTGGAGATCACCTCTACAGGGGCTGACGCAATGTCCTCTCTCTCTCTCTCGCTCTCTCTCTCTGCTCTATACCACTCCTTCTTCATAACCATTGCTATGCACATTGGGGAATTTGTGATTTGATTCTCCCGTGTTTGTGTAACTGATTTGAGTAACAGATTGTGTATTTTCCCATTTGTTGTGTACAGTGTTTTAACTAATGTGTCAATGCATATAATGTGAGCAATAATTTGTGGCGAAAAGTGTCTGTAACACAGATCATTGATGTTGTTTAATTGTCATTGTCTTTCCATCTGGGAATACAGAAAGGGTTTTTTGTTAAAGGAATAATACGCAACAATTTAACATTGTTATAAAACATCTGATGTACAACACACCCCAGGTCCTATTTTACCTTTTTGTGTATTGTTATTCTGATTCTTATTATTATATAGTATTATTTCTTTGTCGCCGCTGAACTCGATTTCTCTAGATGCTTCTACGCAGGGCCGGCCCTGAACAATTTGTTGCCCTCTGCAAGATTTTTGATGGTTTGATTTATGTAAAGGAAAACCCAAACACTGATTGGTTCCTATGGCATGTCACAGCGAATTTCACCACCAATCATTGTGTTCATACACTCACACAGAAACTGCATAGCTTTATTGAGATTTTCAGTATTTTAGAAACAAAACAAACCACAAAATTCAAAAACTGTTTTAAAGAAACAAGTGACGTAAAACGTCCAGCAAGTCATCAGATCCCCCTTTTTCTTTTTTCTTGTAACATAAACGTGTCAGCCTCAGCGATAGCTGCCTACTGAAATGTTCACCAACATATTGGCTACAACTCTGTGTAAGGTTCCTTTTTTTCTGTTTGGGATGTTTTGGGAGTTTTATACCAAATGCGAAGGGTACAGGATCAAAATTCAGCACCAAAGAAACTGCTTTTGAGTGTGCTAGAATGCGCCACTTGCTCAGCTAAAGTTAGCGTTGCCAGGCTAGCTATCCTAGCTCTCTTAATTTCGCGGCCATCAATATTTGATTGCCCATGTGGCATATTGTATCATAGCAAACTGCCAAATCTCTAACTTTAAACTTTTTTATAATAAAGCCTGTTATCCATATCGCTATAATTCATTTGATTCATTTATTCAATTTATAAAAGTTGCAATTTATAGAATGTTGCCTTGTGATGTTGAGAGGGGGAAGCGTAAATCATCCAGGGTAGCGTAGCAAATCTCACACTGGAGCAGATCACGGGAAGCCTGACACAACAGCCTGTGACAAATTGCAATATTACACATATTGGAAAACTAGGACCTGACATCAAAGTGTGTTATGCTTTATTATAACTTAAAGTGTTTGTTTTTCTTTGGTTGTACAATAGATCAGAAGACTGTCATGCAACTATCCTATTTTCAAAACCTCTCAAAGTAGAGTGCCATCATTTAAGCTTGAGATGCTTCTATGAATGCCAGGTGACCAGAACACTAAGCAAATGCTCTCAATGTTGAGATAGCTCTACTACTACAAGAGGGTGGTTTATTGTCTGTAAATTAGGAATGGAACTGCAGCATAAATTCATTCTGTTTACGACCACGAGAAATGAGAGATTTTCCAAATTGCAACCAATTGCAGGCAGACAAACATAATGGGGCAGATTTTCCAAACCTTGGCATTGAATCCATGTGAATCCATCCTACTCGTTAAACTCACGTATGTGAAAGAAGACAACATACCTTAACGAGAAGGCTTCAACCAAATTCTGACTGACGTCTTGAACCTTTGTGCCATCCGTAGACATGTAAACAATGTCCACATTGATTGAATGTCTAGGAGTTAAAAAAAATTACTCATAACAACGATGACGTTCCGTCTCGAGGTAGATGTTGCAATGGCAACAACGGTACACAAAGGACAAGGTGCAGGAGTGTGTTTCTGTTAGATATTCCTTTGAGGGATTCTCTGTTTCTGAGTTTTGATCTCCTAAGGTTTGCGATCGTTGAGATTCATGACATTCTGCCATTCATTTGTGATGATCTGGGTTTTTGAATGCACCCCATTGGCATGCAAGATAGGAGGATAAGGAGATATTTCTCAATATGGACGAAGAGACAAAGAGGAAGCAGTGACAATTTAATGTTTAATATGAAACTAACTTTAGTCACATCCGATATTCACTCCTGAACCAGGCATGTAGGCGTAGGCTCTGAACACTGCGCGTTTGTTGCTTTCAGATGCTACAAATACATTTAAATCAGGAGAGACTAGTATTTAAAATGAACCACAACATTTATTGACAACAACATATTATTAGACACCATCAAAATATTTCATGGGGATGATGGATCCATGAAGTCTACTGGGAGATGAATCCCCCCACCCCCCCCACCCCCCCCCCCCCCCCCCCCCGCCCCCTGATGGTGTCTAGACGCTGGTGGTGATGGTAACTATGGCTGGAGATCCTGCCTTGAAGGATATGATCCCCTCTTGAGGGAGAGGGATGGAGCTAAGCCGGAGGTGAAGGGGATGGAGGAGGGCTGCAACAAGTCACAAACAGCAGATATGAGCAAGGCTGAGAGGTGTATATATATGCTTAGTTTGGCGCAATTGCTCCTGTTTGAATGCGAAAAAGGTTTGTGATTGGTTGAGAGAACAGGGGGCGGGATCTGCAATGACAGCTCGGGAACTAGAATAACATAGATGTAATGAGAAATAGAAGGGGAATGTCGTCTCCTGATATAACTTTTGCTTTAGCTACATTATATTTTCAGCTAAAAAGAAAGACTCCTCTACCTTTGTAATGAACAGCATTTTAGAATAATTTAAATAGTAAGCAAGAACAAGAGATCCAATCACATATGTGGCCAGCGTTTGCGTTCCAAGGTCAGGTGTGCAACATCTGTGAGATCCAAATACAGATCTTATCACAAAAGTTTTCTGGAAAAGACGGGTGTAACCGAGGCCAAAGACCAGAGAACAATAATGATACCAGTTGGTACTGTTTAAACCCAACCTTATACACCTCATTCCAGAGTGCATTTTCGAACGTGCAAACGAAAGAATGCACTTTAAATGTAAAACAACCGACTTGCCGACTGTGCTGCGCCCACACAAGCAGCAAACCACTGCTTGTGTGGTTACTGGAGGACACAGATACTGGATCACTCCAGCAAAAGGCCACACTTGACCGAGTTTTCCACTCAGAGCAGATCACTTCATATTTTGTTAAGGCCTTTCCCGTACATTTATCTTGTCACAGGCCATCCTCTGGCCTGGGTCTGGCCTCTATCTTCAACCTCTCTAGAAACAACAAGCTCACTCATCATGTAAGGTATTACAAACATAAATAACCTTCAGAATGTCGGTCACCCTGTGACATTAAGGGTACAATATGTAACATTGACACTGAGCGTTTTAAATGGGTACTGCAGTCCAAATTCACAATATTGGAGAGAGTTGTTTCCGTCCGCCCCCTCCTCCCCAGACTCGGGTTGCCAGGTACAGGTCTATGTTTGCAATGTATTTATTGTTTGCAAATCATAAACCTGATCATGTGACATCTGTCCTTTATCCTTCTGGACTCCAAGCGGTCTCCATCTTCAAATGCCACTCCAATATTTACCACGGCTCTGGTCATGGAGCGTTTTCAAAAGAGGACGAGGCTTTTAAGGTCGCTTAGAATCGATTAAAATCTCAGTTAATTTGTTTGCTTGTTTCCATTGCTGCAGCATGCTGTGTTTGTATGCCAATTTGTTTCACATCTGGCATCCCAGGAGTGCCACGAGAAAAGTGAATCATAGCACACAGGCCAAAAGAAAAACGAATTTTCCGACCCAGAACTGAAATTGCATAGGTGAATGTACTGGCTGTAGCATTGCTGTCAAATAAGCTAGTATTTGTTACAAAGCTCCTTTAAGCAGAGGAAACCGCTAGGGTCCATTCAGATATCGTGACGTGAACAGGTTTCTGTAGGCCTGTCACTCATCAGGTTCAGAGCTCAGAAAGCTAAGCTCTGTTCCTCATTTCAGAAATGCTAAGCTGTCAAATATCTGTAGCCCCTTGCCCTCACCCTAGCCCTCTACTCACCCCAGAAACCACATTTTTGGATTGTTATAAAACAGCTGGTTTTGACTAGGAATACACACACACACACACACACACACACACACACACACACACACACTGCTTAGACACACACACATGTTTTTGCATGATCAAGCTGATGCATAATCGAAATACATAATATTTTAATTATGTGTATCAATACCAAATACTGCTAAATTTGTGGGCAGCCAATGAATAAAACAGCTGGACTTGACTAAGACCAGACACACACAGACACAGACACACTACACACAACATATGTATGCATAATCACGATAATGCTTACAATATTCAGAATATATAATATATTAAAAAAAAAAACGAATTAATTGGTAAGGAGCCAACTAATAACTGCTGGCAAAAATACGTATGGTTTGGTCAAAAGAAAATGAAACATAAAAATGCATGCAATCCCAGCAACATCAACGTATGGGTTCAAGCAAATCAGGTATGGCTGTAGCCCATCGGAATGGACTGATACATAGGGAAGAATGTCATCAGAATTACTGAGCGATGTTTGTACCCCTTGGGCCCTGAGTGTATCACATGAGACCATGTAGCTCTCTTTGAAATCCCAGACTCCAATTCCTTAAACCACAGTTCACAGGTTCGCAAAACTCCCATAATAATGAAAACAAGATCTGGATGGCATTAGAGCGAATTGGGAATCAGCCCCTATATTACATTCATACAGTTCAGTAATCTTTCAGAAGTCCTCTGTCTCATGTTTGCATGCAGAGATTAACAACAAGACAAGAAGAGCGAGTAAAGTATGCCAATAAGTATTTATTTCAGATCAAATACAATATACTTTTTTTTAATACTGAATAGATCTACATCATAACATGAAACAAACAAAAATATATATTTGTGTAGATTCGATCACCAAGCCTACCCTGAGAGAAAGAAATGGAGTGCAGAAAACACTATAATAATAATGCTTAAAGACATTGGGCTGTTTCGCTATAGTAGCGTTTATATTCCATTATATTTTCTTCTTTATATTTGTCTTCATTTAGCTGGGTGGGCGGGTAAAGGCAAACAGGTGAGAATCAGAACGTAACCATGGAAACGTAATTGATCTGGCTGTAAGCTTTGAGTCTTTTGTTTTTCATTCCCGTAAAGAAGAGGTAGGCATACAATCCAAACAGTATTGTAATTGTGAGGGTTTCAATACTATCTAACTGTCTGTCTGTCTGTCAGTCCGTCTAGCTGTCTGTCTGTCTGTCTGTCTGTCTGTCAGTCCATCTAGCTGTCTGTCACAGCCGGTCTAGCTGTCTGTCTGTTTGTCTGTCTGTCTGTCTGTCTGTTCGTCTAGCTGTTTATCAGTCAGCCGATCTAGCTGTCTGTCTGTCTGTCTGTTCATCTAGCTGTCTATTCGTCAACCGGTCTAGTAATCTGTCTACCAGTCCATCTAGCCATCTAGCTGTCTGTCTGTGTATGTATTTCTACGTTGGCCAGTGCATTTTTATTTTGTATTTTCCTTTAACTCCAGAAGTATGTACTGCATGCCTATCCATGTGTGGTTTTGCACTTAGATATAAGTCAAATATGTGTGTGTGTGTGTGTGTGTGTGTGTGTGTGTGTGTGTGTGTGTGTGTGTGTGTGCATGCGTGCATGCGTGTGTGTGTTTGTGTGTGCGTGTGTATGATGCATGTGTGTGTGTGTGTGTGCGTGTGTGTGTGTGCGTGCGTGTGTGCGTGCGTTTGTGCGTGCGTGCGTGCGTGCGTGTGTGTGTGTGATGCGTTGGTTCTCTGGCCTCAGGTGTTGCGGCTGCACTGCTCGCTCATCCTCCAGCAGTGACAAATGGTGTTGAAGAGGCGACAGCGGCAGGAGGCGCAGGGGTCGCAGCAGGGGACGTAGGTGGAGCAGTTCTCCATCAGGCGGCTGCAGCGACGCACTGGCATCACGCTTCCTGCCTTCAGCTTCTACACACGCACACACACACACACGCACACACACACAGGGAGAGAGAGAGTGATTGTGAGGTTATAAGATAGAGATACAAGATAGAGAGAGAGACAGAGAGAGTGTTGTGCGTGTGCGTGTGTGTGTGTGTGTGTGTGTGTGTGTGTGTGTGTGTGTGTGTGTGTGTGTGTGTGTGTGTGTGTGTGTGAGGAACAATAATAGGAACAATTATAGGAACAATTATACACACATACATATATGGTGTTTTTTTTGTGTGTGTGTGTGTGTGTTTACACAGCATGCATGGATGGATGCATGTATGCATCCATGCAGGTCTTTTTAAAAGGGGGCCTTACTGGCAGATGATTTCCTTGGCCAATTGGGATCCTTCGTCGGGCAAACAGTCTCTGCTTTCCATGGCTCAAGTCTAGGAGGAACGATGACAGCAATATTCAATGTTGTTTTCAGATTATGGTTTTCTTCAAAATGTATAACGCATATTTCTTGACCCACCTTTGGATAGATACAGTTAGGAGGTGAAGGTATATACATTAACAAATAGCTATGGTTTGGCTAACTACAAAGTCTTTACGAAGAGACTCATTCTTTTTTGGGGAATATTTGCACCAGAGGGACATAATAATACACAATACACATTTAAACTGTCTTTAAATATACTTTTTTCTTTTCTTTTTACTAAATAGGCTATTTGAAAGAATGCAATGGTTGATTTACTTGAGGATGTGGTAAAATGTTAACAGTATATTGTTCTTTGTGTGTCAATGTCAAACTCTTTTCAGGTAATGTTATGCCTTAAACACAGTCCATGTGGTTTGTGGTTACTAATGTATATTGAATACACAGTCCAATAGCTTTGGGCCTTAACCCCCAACTGTAATTACAGCTTATTATTGAATGAGTAAGAGGCTTGTATAGGGAAAAGTAATCATTATACGAGCCTTTTAAACCTCAAATGTACCCCCCTGCACATCATCGCAGAGAGATCTAAATTTTTAGGTATTTATTCACTTAAGATTAAATTTAATTTAATTTAATTTTGAGGAATTTATTCACTTAAGATTTAATTAAATGTGAATACAGCATTCACATTCGATTAAATGTGAATCAAAAAAATATGAAAGTGGACCCAATTCAATAATTCCAAAAAGACTGTCCGGCTCTTTGATCTCTCACATGTGGTAGGCTAGATGTTTAAATGCACAGACTCATCAGGTTCTGTTATTCAGGACAACTCACAGGCTTCTAAATGTATGTTTGGTTATTATTTAAAAAAAGTTACTCTATACATGTGCATGCGTTGAAAACCAGTAGGACTGCCAATGAAAATAAAGTTCTGCAATTAATTCCATATGATCTCAATTTAGGCCTACATTTGACCAAACTTGTAATATTTCTATTGAATTTAACCTTTAACACTTACTTAATATGATTTTAAGATTACCAAGCATCGCAATTCGTTTCTAATTAGTTTCTAATTGCATTATAGTACAGGAAAAAACCCACATCATCTGATGTTGAATTATTATTAATTGAATTATCCTAATCAATTTAGTCAACTATTTATTTGCATATTGTATAATTTGACTCAATAACAATCGGAGAAGTTGGATGAATGGAGCACAAAGATGAGTAGTAGGTTGATATCATCAATACTAGCGAATCCATTATTTAATTCGAAGCCAAGTGACGATATATATCCAACCTGCACAGATGTTTTGTTAGCATTTGTTAACAAGATCATACACGCTTATTATGGGATGTTTTATGATGTCCGGGATCAGTGTACGCTGTATCCAATCATTCAATCACTTCATCAATCAAGTGATCGATGATGTTTATGTAGGCTTACTGACGCACAATAACTATAGTTGACTTGAATCGATCAATCATCCAGATGGCAAATAATCTGCACGTAAAAAAAAAACGGATTTTCAGAAGTAATTGTGTTTACAAAATTAAGTCTTGCGTGAAAATCTAAGTAAAACGAACATACTGTTACCTGCATCATTCTCCTTCTTACTCGTATTTTTCTTCATGTCCTCTGCCCAAGACAATGGAATGAATAAAAGGCAAATGAAGAGTAAGTATTTATCCTTTTTAGTCCACATTTTGAGGAAATCTGTTGACGAGAGAGTACAATAAACGTTTAACGGTTTATTAAACTCAACAGGTAGCGAGCTGCTAAAGTATAAACCTTACATATTTGGTCTTTGCAATAGTCCTTTATCCCTGTAGTGGGTCTCTTCAAACGTAATAAAAACCGCTCCACCTCGGATCCGGGTTATCTTGTGATCTTATGATATTGTTGGGAGGGTATAAATAGCAAGTGGGTGGTAGTTCTGCGCGTGGGTCCTAGCCTGACCGTGTGCTCGCGCGCATCTAGTCGCGCATGTGTTGTTGTGTGTTTTTGCGCGTGGTGGTCTATGGTGTGGCTCCTCCATCGCCCATAGATCCGACGTGATGTGAACATAGACAGCTCTTCCTCACTATTGACTAAATACTGTATAAAGCGGGTTGAAATTCCCTCCTCATAACAAATAAATATGTTACAATAGATTAGGAATAGCAATGTAATAGGTCTACACTATTGAAATAGGCTATGGTTACAGCTTTCCTATTGGATATACTCTTTTTGGAACCCTTTGAAGTACCTGAAAACAATGGTATAGTAATAATGAAACATGGAATATGGAGTATGGCCCAGCATTCTTCAATCATTTGTTGTTTATTATGTTTATTAATCGTAGAAGTATTAAGGTTATAATTTGGCTCGTTATTTTTGTTATTAAGGATGGGGCTTTTATTTTGAAGTAAGGCTTTCAGAAAACGGAAAAAAATAAAACGACGGTAGGTCGTCAACTTCAACTGTTGGCCATTTGTTCATTTAGCCACCTGGCTGATAAGGGCACAAGGTTTGTCATTATTTCGTTTCCTATGGTGTTTAATGTTTTAGTCATATTGTGGTCTTTTTATATATATAGTTTTGCTGAGTTTAATTTGATTGTGTTTAGGCGAGCAAGACCGCTGTATTTGTTCAATTCATGTCAATGACTTATGACTTATTAAGAGGTTAATGCATTATTTTAGTTGGAGAATATTGTAAGGCAGTAGTACATGAAGCCTATTATCAGAATGCGAATAGATGGTAATACGTTTATTTTTGTTTTCTTTCGTAGCTCTTACGTTGTGTTCAATGTGTGTTCACGGATCTCGGAGCTACAGTATCGTCTGTTTGCTAAAAAATAAACACTTTTGAACCATCAGTTAGAGAGTCAGACCATCATTCAGCCGGGGATGCTACAGGCCTGCAGCAACCAGATAGATGCGTTATTTTCTCAGATTGAGCTTTGTTATCTGGCATTCAACGGTATTTGTCCTGTTTATGCTTTTGTTGTTGTTATTGTTGTATAGCCTATAACAAAATGCCTGTATAAGCACTCTTATGCACATATATTTGTAACAGAGGGCCAAACTTTAACGTGTTAAAAAGGGAAAGCAATATCCTACCTGGGCTCTTTCATCGGTAGCCCACTAAACACACAATTAAACTCTATGGTGAAGCACTTCAAGTGCAGCCCAACTGTTTATTATCCCTGGAAAGTCCAGCCCACCACCCAGCTCACGGTTAGAACCAAGATGGATGCTATAGGTGAATAAGGCCCATTGATTGTGCAAAGTGAAGGGAGCCATATGTCACTTAAGCAGTTACAGATTAGGGGGCCCCTACCAAAACCAGCCCCTCGAGTTATTTGAGGTCCAGTACAGCGATTGATAATCGACACATCGTTTAATTAGAGCCCAACTTTTCATACTATTTGTTTTCAGATCGTAGCACGCAGTGTAGGATCTAAAATACAACAATAATGTGCCTAGTCTTTGTAGAGCAGCAGGACATGATGGCCACTAGCGGAGGAACAAAACTGTTGTGTGTGTCGGAGGGATGTCTTTGAGAGATGGCACAGGATCAGCTGAATTCAGAGTCCTCCTTCTTCCACAGCTATTTCCTCTTGGCTGTTTAGTCCTATTAAACCAAAAATTCCCCGTGGACGTAAGAACCAATACAAATACAATGCTTCTGTGTTTGTTGTACAATGTGGACGTGGAGAGTGTGTTTTTGATGAATGATGAATGGTCAGGCATGGAGAACAGATACACAAACAGATACATTCTGTACACACACACGCACTCTCTTACACGCATGCACACAAACACACAAACACACTTGGATAGATCAGGCATGGAGAAGTTGGTGAAACATTATTGATAGCACAATAGCATCAGCCTAGCTGCAAGCGACAGCACAATAGCATCAGCCTAGCTGCAAGCGACTAAGTGGACGTTTGTATTGCGACCTCTTAGTCGCAATTCCTCAATGGAGTGCCCTATTCGTGAAAGATGTGTTTAATCTGGTTGTATTTAATGGTGATAAACTCATCAATATTGCATCTCCATGGACAGCTTGGGTCATCCTCTATGTATCGACATGCCTTTGGTTTCACAAAAATCCATGTTTGTCATGTATGAGCAACGTTTTGACTGTAAGTCAGTAAAGTGTTAAATTTTTCAGTGTTCTGCGGTGATTGAACGATTTATAGATTGCTGAAAAGCGGAATAGCATCCAGCTGCATACTTTTTCAGTCTAGCCAACCTCTCTTGGTCCAAGCACTCGTCATCTCCCTCCTCCACTACTGCAACTTGCTCCTGGCTGGACTCCCTGCCTCTGCCATAAAACCTTTGCAGGGTATCCAGAACGCTGCAGCACGCCTCGTGTTCAACCTATCAGAATTCTCCCATGTGACCCCTCTTTTCCGTGACCTCCACTGGCTCCCTGTAGTAGCTCGCATCAGATTCAAGACAATGGTACTGGCCTACAAGGCGGTCAACAGAACTGCCCCTGTCTACCTCCAAGCGTTAGTCAGACCGCACACCCCAGCCCAAGCACCCTGCTCAACTACCTCAGCTGGACGCCTGGTACCGCCATCGCTAAGAGCAAGCAAAGGTCGCACAACAAAGTCACAACTCTTCTCTGTTTTGGCACCCCAAAGGTGGAATGAACTCCCTGCCGATGTCAGGACTGCAGAGTCACTCACCAGCTTCCGCAAGAGACTCAAGACTCACTTGTTCAGAGTTCACCTGGACTCTGCATAACCTCCCTCCTTACCCCCCTCTTCCCTTACTCTCCTAAAACCACCACCCTTACGCACTTATTGTATGTTTGTACACCCTAGCACTTAATGCACACACTTATTGTATGTTTGTACGTCCTGGCACTTAAAAATAGTACTTAGCATTGTGTAACATCTTATCCTAGCTATCTTTGTTGAATACGGGGAGTGGGTTAAACAAGCAATTGTAAGTGCTTTGCACTGGTTCTATGAACATCCTTACTGTACCGACAGTGATTTATTGTTTCTCTTTCTTCTGACAAATGTACTTATTAGTAAGTCGCTTTGGATAAAAGCACCTGCTAATTGTAAAATGTAAATGTATCTAGCCTTGGCACATCTGGGCTGGCTGCCAACTGTTGAAGAATACAAGTTGGCTGAAACTATTTTATGTTGCTGTTGTTGATGTTGATTCTGCGTCCAAATCCATCAACAATCAAGGTAACAATTCCAGAGAATAAATAAACTAAAATGTATAAAATAATAGGAACATATAACACTCACAGGAACATATATTAAGGTTAAAAGACGTTTTCCACTCCTTAGTGTAGTAAATGTAAAACAGTTTGAAGTGAGCCAGATGAAGAAGTTGGGCGTTTTTTGTTTTCAGGGCATGTGGGCAATCGTCCTTGTAACCACCAGACTACCTTCTCGCCACAATGGTTTTTGATTATTTTTGTGCTAAACTTATGTTTTCTTTGAGAACCTTGATATATGTTGTTATATTCCTCTTTACTTATATTGTTCTACACTTATTATGTGATACATTATTGAGCTCAAAAGAAGAACAGAAGGTGATGGAAATTATTTTAGACAAACGATCCACTACATCAGGGGGCTATAAAGTGAATGTATCCTACACTATGGAATCCCATTTAAGTCAATATTAAATAAATACATAAATAAATAGTCAGTATAGTTTAATAAATCATTAAATAGTTATTTATTTTCAAAATGACATATTTCAAAAGGACTTCTATAATATCTATAATGTGGCATCTGAGGGGTCTTTTTTTTTTCATAAAGCCACATTTATTTATTCCAGGGAAATTTTGTTTCATAATGTCACATATATTTCCCTGCTCTATTTATTTCCATCTGTTATATGCAAATTAGTTGGGCGTGGTTATCTCAGACCAAAGCAACAGCACCAGAACAGACTGGCCATTTTACCCACAACTCCAGCATAGTGGTAATGCACGTGGCCCTACTAGGCGGGCGATCGGGGCAGACTTCGGCTCTCGTTGTCATGTAGTGTGGGGGTGCATTTTTGCTGGGAGTGCAAAGATTTTTGAAAACTGCTTTGAATCGGCTGGTAAATTCTTCATGTGTGAACCCCACTTCTTTTCCCAGTCACCTGTGGACCACTGACCCGACAGAAAGCAAGACTGATCGTCTTGTAATGTGTACCGTTGAAGTCGGCCCATCTTTAAAAGTCGCCTAGTGTACAGGAGCACCACCCACCATTACACAAAGAGATGAAGAGTGCGTTATTGTAAATCGCCAACGTCCTGGTTTCCTGACGGCGTCATGTGTTTCTGGTCTAAATCTGTTGCAGCGCCAGTAGTATGCCTGTAGTAGTAGTAGCCTGGAGACCGAAAAAGTTTTTTTCTCTGAGAAATTCTGGTATTTACTCATGTTCTTGTTTAATATTTGTTATTGAGTCTAATTCTGCAATAGCTGTGTTAACTCTACTAATGTCAACGTTTCTGCTTCTCGTTCATTCAGTGCTGCAGTAAATGCAGTGATTCAATGCTGTTCTGGTGCTGTTGCTTTGGTCTGAGATAACCACGCCCCACTCATTTGAATTTAACATGGAAATAAAAAGAGCTTGGCAGTAAATGCGCCATTATGAAATAAATGTGGCATTATGAAATAAAAGTCCCCTGAAATAAATAAAAGTATAAATATTATGTAAAAGTCCCCTAAAATAAATATGAATATGAATAAATAAAAGTAGTACTTTAAAAAAACGTACGTTTGTAACACATAAACGTATTTATTTATCAAACTATATTGACTATTTTATGTATTTATATGTATTGCCTTCTTTATTTATTTCAGGATTTATTTAATAGCCATATTTATTTATTTCATAGCCATATTTATTTAGTCATGTATAATTTATTTATTTTAATATTAAATGTATTTGATTTAATATTCAATATATACCGTTAGCATTCCTCCAGCCGTTAAATAATCCAGCAAGAACTGTACATTTAATTTAATTTGAAGTCTAGCTCTAAATGCCATTTTACGACTCAACATGTAAGAGGAAAGTCATATATATTTATTTTACCTGAGGGGATTGCACTGTGATTTGTTGTCAAACAAATACAGTGTTGCTGTATTTCTTGTAACCGGGGAAACTGATATTACAGCGCCACCTGGTGTTGACTATAGGTTCAACAGTATACTGAATGAATTCCCCAACAAGTTGGAGAGAACTATCAATTACGTTAACTAGCCAAAGGATTGTTTAAAACCATGGGCGGATTCTTATAGGTACTTTTCATCAGCTCTCAAAGGAAATGTCCTTTGGAGAAAATAAAGTCAAAATGTTATCTTCATTATTATCTTCAAGAAGCGGCCAAATTGGATGAACACACAAAGGCTATAATTCCATGCCTATAAATGTCTGTCAAACTTAAATGATAACTACATTCAAATACACAACACATGGATGAACACTCATTCACAAATAACAGCAATGTTGTTGGTGTTGTGGTTGTTGTTGTTGTTGATGTTGTTGTTAAAAAGGTGCTTAACGGTGTTTGTTAGCTTTTTCGTGGACTATCATGAATTGACTGGACTGTGCGGTGACTCACATACTCAAAGAAGCACGTATTTGCCACAGTAAAGCATACGCTTGTTCGACCGAAAACGAGTCGATTTGTTTTCGAACAAAAGTTCGACTCGTTTCCTGGTCGCACATCACTAGCTGCGTATAGAGAGCTACGAACCGGGAGCTGACTTCAGGTTCGTATGAGTCAATTCAGTCAAAGCATGAAAGATCGATTCCTGTTAAGCTTCCGTTTATCAATATGTAAGAATCAAGTTGATTCAACGGTCACACGCCCAAGTTCGGTTGGAATTCACACCTCCTTTTCTCGTTATACCAAGCTGTACAATTCGGTGGAATTTTACACCTCCTTAAATTGAACAGCGTTTGCTTGTCGTAAATGTACGACAGTAGTAGTAGTAGTTGTTCCTTTTTGTAATACATTCATCGAAATACTCATCAAATAAATATAGCGCACAACAAATTAATAATAAGCCAAATTAGAGCTACACTAACAGCTACATAATTAGCTACTTAAAATATATATTTTAATATATATATATATTTAAAAACATGTATTATTCATATTTTTATATCCATAAATAAATATATTTTTTAAATATATTTATATATATCTAGATCTAGATCTAGATATAGATCTAGATATAGATCTATATATATATAATGACAGGGCCCGCGTCAAAACACCGGAAGATAGAGTCGAACATCATCAGACAACACCCCCCTCTCGGCGGCTTTCACTTCTGTCGTCTGACGTTTGGTCAGCCTTGCACTGTGCACCAAAGCCACTGATCAACAAGTGGTTTGGTGACGCCTGAACGAAGCACACGGGATTTACTGGAATTGAGAGGCTGATTTCCCCGTTTAACTGTGGACCCGCCGAGCGCTGAAACCGGACTCGGTTTTTAAAAACGGCGTATTAAGTGGAACCGCAATATCCAATACCGCATTCAGCAGCTAGGTTGTTACTCGGTTGGAATGAGTATCGGCTGGACGTTTTAAAGAGGATGGAGCTCAACACGCACATCGGTTGCGTGAACATTGGCAGTCTGACGAACACCCTACCTGTAATCCCATACCAGAAGTTGACGGATTTACGGTACCTCAGTAAAGGAGGTTTCGGTACTGTGTTCAAGGCTCAACACTCGGACTGGCGAACGACTGTAGCGATCAAGTGCCTGAAAATCGACTCTCCGGTCGGCGAAAGGTACACTGTTATTCCCTAACCCCCCGTGATTAATCTCCTACCAATGTGGCACGGAACTGTTTTGTTTCGCAGTTATCTTGAGTATTACTTCCTTAATGATGAAGTGATAATGGTGACGGACAACACTATGTTTGTTATGACTGTTACATTTCTTCGTTTTGTGTGTGTGTGTGTGTGTGTGTGTGTGTGTGTGTTTGTCGTGTATGTGCCTGGGCGTGTGTTGCAGGGAGAGAAATAGCCTGCTGAAGGAGGCAGAGGTGCTCCACAAAGCCAGGTTCAACTACATCATCCAGATCTACGGTGTGTGCAACGAGCCAGAGTTCTTCTGTATCGTTACAGAGTACATGTGCAATGGTTCTCTGGACCGCCTGCTCCACGAGGTAATAACCTTATTAAGGCTTACTGAGATTTTGTAGTGGTTGGTTAATGCGTGGGTTATTGTGTAGGGCATTGCTGCTGTCAAGCTTAACATAACATTCACCCATTGATGGGGTCTGGTCTTTCCAACATAAAGGAGAACTAAGTAATCACGTTGGTTCCTCATTCTAAAATAATGTCTCCCTTAATGCAATGAAATATAAAATACAAATATTTGATGTGTTTATTGTTGGCATTATTCTGTTTTATTAGTTCGAAATTTTCCACATCGGTCTGTTCCTTGTTTAATATTTAGTATTACTTATACAAATATTTCCGATTACAGTTTTGAATAGTTTAATAGTTAAATGAGTCATTTTGACTAATTGCATGTGATCAAATTTCACCATGGCCAAAGAGAAACTAGAATACTATTCTAGCTATTTTATCTCCTAGTATCTGGTGACAGCATAATATCCCCCAGAGGGGAAAGCCCTTATTGGGGACTTTCCGCAATGTGGTCCCTAACGGCAATGGGCCCACAAACTGCTATTTTAGTTGTTCAGTAAACCATGAGTAAGCACCATAGTAAGCATCTTATTGGTCAAATATTTTGGTCTAGTAGTCTGGTAAAAAAAATTAGGAAAAGGTTTTTATTTTTCCTTTTCTAAACCACCTTCAACAAAACCTATCAATCAATGCATTGTAGACTGGCCTCTGTAGAAATACACTTTTTAAAATCCCCTTCTGAAACATTCATCCATTTTCGCAACTGGTTTCTCTTTGATAGGATATCTCCGTCATGAAAGAGGAAACCTGGTGTAACTCCGCCCATTGCCTTTATTCCTCCCCCCAGAAGTTCTCTTATAACAGAGCATGACTGCTGGATCCCAGATTAGGCTATCAGCTACTCAGACTGGCTAGTGGAATCCTGGAAAACAAAAGAGAACAGAATGACAAAAACCAAGAACTTAAAGTGGCAATCTCGATGATTTTCATGTAAATAATAATTAATAAATAAATAAATAATAAATATCTGTTAAATCAATATCACTGAATGGTGATTGAGCCTATGGCCCACTGATGAAAGCACTTGCATTTTCAGTATTATGAATGTCTAGAAAAAATTACCTGCCTATGCCTGGCGCACACTAGGGGAGTTTTCAAATTTAGAAAACATGAAAGACCACAAACCTCACGATATGAAGATACATTTAACTGTTTCGGTCTTTAAGTGTGGCAACCATTTTGCCAACACAGCACACCGCGCGCTAACCGATTTCATTCTCCAACAACCCAGTCCTGCTCCTCAAAATCAAAACTCTAAAGGGACAATGCATACACTGCATAACCCCCACTCGGGGTTCCCCCCCACGCTACAGGATATAGGATCGTACATATTTAACATGTTTCATATTTGCGATTTCAAATGGGCATGGCCCGATCAGGTTTGGGGAAGAAAATCCAATCTTAACATACTACCCCACACCCTAGGATAATCGGGCAATTTTTATTTTTATTATTGTAATAATCCAATACAAAACAATAAATCAATAACACTGACTCATCTAACTATCCGAGATGCAACACATACGATCAAGGAGTCGCAACACACCTGGAGTCGACTCTAAATTTAACACAATAATAGTGATAATACACAACAGTGTACACAAGTAAAAACAAAAGTGAAGATCGATAAATAACAACAGGTTAATGGCGATAATGGCCGAAGTTAGTCTTGGTCTGTGTGTTCTGCCTACAGAAGGACTCGTATCCCCATCTCCACTGGCCCCTGCGGCTGAGGATCCTGTACGAGATCGCGCTGGGGGTCAACTTCCTCCATAACATGACCCCGCCACTCCTGCATCACGACCTCAAGACACAGAACATCTTGCTGGATGGGGAGTTTCATGTCAAGGTGTGTGTGTGTGTGTGTGTGTGTGTGTGTGTGTGTGTGTGTGTGTGTGTGTGTGTGTGTGTGTGTGTGTGTGTGTGTGTGTGTGTGTGTGTGTGTGTGTGTGTGTGTGTGTGTGTGTGTGTGTGTGTGTGTGTGTGTGTGTGTGTGTGTGAATTGAGCACGCATGATAAGGGCCATACAGCTGGAGTAGTGTACAGCATTTTCACAGTTTTAATCAAACCTTTTGGCATGACTGAAGAAAAAGAGGGCAACAGTGGATTTGAATATAAATTAGCTGTCATTTTCTTTACAGCTCAGCGTATGGCTCAGGGGTCCTGTTGGATCTGGGGCCGTTTTGGAAACCCTTATATAGGCTAGGGCTCTTCTTTTCAAATTACCCAGGGTAATTTGAAAATACATCTTGCGGGTGGACTAACGATGCTTGTGATTGCATAATGTTTTACGGAAATGTATTTCCGTAAATTTGTATTAGTCTCCTTACTAAAGAATTAAGAAGGATCAAAGACAATCTGCAGAGTACAAAAAACGGTCTTTTTAGATAAACTGAGTGAAACAATAACAAGAAATCAATTTCAGTTTAAACTCGTAATGCTCATGTTCTGCTACTCAGATTGCGGACTTTGGCCTCTCCAAATGGCGGCAGTTGTCCATCAGTAAAGGTTCTGGGTCCAAACCTACGGAGATGGGGGGCACCATCATCTACATGCCCCCCGAGGAGTACCAGCCCAACAGGAACCGCAAGACAGACGTCAAGTACGACATGTACAGGTGAGAGAGAGGTGCCACTATACTTAGTGCTTTTCTTCCATGTCCAATCAGAAACACACTCTAGGCAAGGCTAGTTCATTAATATAGCACCCTTAAAAAACAAAGGCTATTCAAAGTGCTTTACATATGCAGGACTAACCTTTTTAAAGACACTTAAAGCACAATCCATAATGGTGAATGTAAAAGAAAAAGGTACAAGAATAAATATGCAAGTTGAAGACATCGTTTTTTATAAAAAAAGCTTTGGTAAACAGAAACATTTGAAGCCCTGGTTTTAAAAGTGCACACAGCGTTGAGGCAGATTTTCTGGAAGTTTGTAGTATAAAATATTAGTAGGACAGTGAGTTTGGCAGAAGACTTCGTGATCTGCTGAGGTACCTTGTACCTTGTCAGTGCTACATAAATATGTTTCCCAAATTGCACATATCGGTAGCAAGGTTAGTTTAGGAGTAGAAGAAGATTGGCTGAGGTGGTGGGGTGTATTAGGGAAGGGAGTATGATGACATGGATTTGACAAACAAGCAAACAATGACAATTCATTGTTCTGTTTTTTTTTTTCAACCTTTCAACCCCACGTCTGACTTGCTGTTACGCTCGTTGTTTCAGGAAGTTGCACAGAGCAGGCTGTAGTATTTTCTCATTTGAGTTTGAGTAGGTCCTAATGTTTCCAAAGTAAAGCTTAATTTACACTGCAGCATGCAACAGGAGGTCGTCCGCAGAGATGTACTAAATCAAATTTATATCATTTATATCTACATATACATTTATATCAGCAGATATAAATGTGATATAAATGACAGGGTATAGCAGCCTTGACTTCAGGTCAATTCATCTCTTCAAGGTAGCACAAAACACATTTCCAAATGGCTGCCAAAATTTGAAATGCTTTGTTTATATTTGAAGTTTGGCTCTTAACCAATCATTTTAATTTCACCTACAAATACACACAGAGAGGCAGTGTGGCAGAACGAACTGGACTTTCAGCATTCCGATAGACAAGATACAATAGGGAATAACGACACGGGCTAAATGGGTGCCAACCTACCAATCCAATCCACAGCCAGCTCTTCAGAAGGGGGGCTGTGAATCATTGTAAAGAAAAAGGGGAATTCTCCTCCTGCCAAGGGGAATAACAGTGTTTTGGGTGTGACGCAATGCTCTTTTTCGCTAACGGGTGTACCCCCTCTATGCTTACGTTGTAGCTACGCCATCATAATGTGGGAAGTGCTGTCGAGGCAGATTCCATTTGAAGGTAACCAGACTGATGGCTTTAAAAAAATATATATTTCAATTCACACGTTGCATAAAGTAGTTAAACTTCTCCTACTATCAAACGGATTCATTGTCAAAGTGCATTAAACTATCCCATTACCGTAGCAATACTAATTAATTCATTAATTGTTTGTGCATGTGTGCTCGTGTGTGTACTCGTGTGTGTGTGTGCTTGTGTGTGTGCTTGTGTTTGTGCTTGTGTTTGTGTGGCAGACACGACCAACCCCATGCAGATTATGTTCTGCGTGATGAACGGGACACGCCCTGACACGGGTCCAGGCAGTTTGCCGGACGACACCCCTAGCAGAGAGACCCTGGTCCACCTCATGACCTGCGGCTGGACGGCCGACCCTGACAACCGGCCCACCTTCCTCAGTAAGAGCCCAACACTAATAAAGGGCCTTTCAGTTCATTTTATTTGGTGAATAAAGCTCAGGGTAACCGAACGTTGAAGTGACACCATAGTGCCATCTTTGGTGAAAGATGGGTTAAAGCAAATACTGTTCACTATTTGGTTAATTAATATAGGAGAAGTCATTTAGAAGCAGGTAGGGGTTAGGTTAGTCTCACACGAAGTTTGCCAACTTCTTCATGTAAACATGTAAACAATTAAGCAGTCCTATGTTATAGCAGACCTTCTAGAGAGAGACGGGACCGAGCCTACCCAGAAACCAAAAACCTAAAGGGGCGGGGTTACGCCTTGTTTCCTGTTTTGTTATATCGATATTCTACCGAAGACCAGTAATTCGTGCGAGTGGACGAAGCTTTCAGAAGGGGACTTTAAGAAGTGTTTTTCTAGAGGGGCCAGTCTACAGTGTGTTGATGGATGATTAGACTATGGATCTCAAGTCTGATTGTCTTCCACATTGATCAACCTCAGTTGCGGAGGAAATGCAAAACGGGCCCCAATTCAGGGAGTGGTACCCTGTCGCTCCATTTTCTGACCACACACACACACACACACACACACACACACACACACACACACACACACACACACACACACACACACACACACACACACACACACACACACACACACACACACACACACACACACACACACACACTCTCTCTGAATCTGTACTGTGTGTCTCTCAGAGTGCGTGATGGAGCTGGAGCCCATGCTGAGGAGATATGACGACATTGACTTTCTAGAGGCTGTCTTGGAAATCAAGAAGTCAAAGGTGGGTCAGAAATCTGGGGAGGTTTATGGGTCTGTGGAGTGTGTGTGTGTGTGGTTGAAGGCTGGTTTTAAGCAAGTCGAGTCACACTGATTAGACTCTGGGGCTGGGTGAAGTTGCTTAAGCCCCTATTGTGTATAGCGTAACGTTGCGTGGTGTTGTGTTTATATAGACGCCTTACATGACGGGCGGACCGTGACTTGGAGTTTGAAGACGCATTACTTTTAATTCGCTTTCCTGTTGCAAATACCCTTCCTCTTTCCAGCCCCGGTTTCACAGCTTTTGTCTCTTAGCATAGTATTTCTGTCCCGTTAGTCAGCGTTTATGAAGTTCACTTGGAGAAGTAAAGAAAATTACAAAGAAAATTAATTTGGAAGGATGGTTCATTTAAGAAAAATGACACTTTGAACACCCTATCTTCTTGTCTTTTACACGCCTTAGAGGATGAGTGTGAGCTGCACTTCGACCCAGGCTGTCTGCGAGAAGGAGGCAGAGCAGAAATCGATGCACTTTCTGAAGGAAAGCCCCAGGCCTTGGCCAGTATGTATCCTGCTCTAACACAACCCCCACACTGGCCAATGAACAGGGAAAGCACACCATGTGACATGGAAACAACCCCGCTACCCTCGCAAGAGACTTTGCGAAAAAAATTATTTAGTTCAGAGTGTGTAGTTCAACCATCATACATTTTGAATCAGGTGCAGGGTTTGGTATTTAGATTTTCTTTTGACCTTCTTATTTTACATTTGTTCACATCTCTTTTTAATCATTATTACTGTCCTGTACTTTTGCAGTGATCTATTCCAAATTTCCTGACTGGAATAAATCAAACGTTTGATCTTAATCTAATTAAATAGAATATATATTATAAATAGAAATATAAGGAATTAGCGACCTGCCACATTCATTTTAATAATTACTATCTACATACTTCAAAAGATTTTCAACTGCCAACTCCAAGGAGCTTGAGTGTTCAGTGTTGCCTGTGTGTTTAGCATGGCTGTGTCTGCCCCTCCAATAGGAGTCCTACACATCATCAGGCTCCGGCTCCTCTCAGGAAACAGACATATCTCAGCCAGGGCTCCTCACCAGCTTAGATGCCCCTCCCACTAAAGGTAATAAAGCCAATTGGTGTGATTAACACGCGACGCGTCGAGCATGCTAGCCCCTTACCACATGTTAGCCTTGGGTTAGCGCACCTTGCACACATAGGCTTCGCTCACGCTGGACGCCTTGGTGCTCAATTCAGATTACTGTTTTGACTGTTCACATAATTTTGTAAAATGTGGCCAGTATCAAATTCCAGAGGGAACTGGTCAGTCTGACCAAAAGAACAATAACAAAGAGGTCACATGCAGCACGCAGTCATACGGAAGTAAACATGGTGGCCACTGAAGTCAGCGTTTACAGTTGTATGATATATATTAATAGAGGTTGATGCGCAATGATGGCTTCACTGAAACAGATTTTGTTTCTTTTCATTGTCAAGGGCTATTATCTTTTATCTTCATTGCTACTTTTATCGACATTACTACTATTAACTACTATTGTCACTGTTCCTCCACTGACCTCAATAGCGGCTGTTTTCCTTGTTAGCATTCACCGCGTGTGCAGAATTGTGACGAATATCAACCCAGAGTGACATAAAAGTAGCATGAACTCCAATATGAGTGTTCAGACAAAGTTCGCATTGCTAAAAATGTGACGTGTGTCTGATTCAGGAACACAAATGAAAGTGGCACAAATCGGAATTGAAAAGATCAGACTCCACGCTCTTCACGGTGTTAGGAAAAATGATGTCCACTTTTGCTTGCAGTGTGAACGAGGCCATATGTACCATACCATGCCTGCTAGCATGCATGTTAGCATGTCATCCTGTCAGCATGTTAATGGACTAACGGACCAAGATGCAATCACACATTTTGTTCAGAAAATACACCCTCTAGTTTAGAAATGGAAGAATGGAGGGCATTAATGGCTGTGCTTTTTGGATGCCGGAACGGTCATTCAGTTTAACCCTGATGAAACAAATTACATGGTGGTTCATGGCCAAATTGTGTGTGTTTAGGGTGCAGGTTTGAGTTGGCACCCATAGAGAACATACATGTGATTCTTAGTTTCTATCTTTATATATATGTACACATGAAATCATTAGGTAGAATTTGCCCACAAACGCTCACATTTGCTTCCATCAGACAATATAAACCAGCTGCAGATGCTTGGCTGCATACTATCTGACCAACCACAAGGCAATTCCATCGCTCCAGTTCTACTCTGTACCGTGCTGAAGATTTGTCCCTCACTGTGTTGTTCCTTCTGTTAACTGTCACTTTTTAACTGTTCTGTTAACCCCCCCCCCCATTCAGACGGAGCTCAGGCGTCGTTCATATGTCCGACCCTGGACTGTCCGGCGCCCCTGAGGGACCTGAGCCCCATCCAGGACATGAACGGTATCCACTCCCCGGCCGATTACGCCCAGACCGCCAGGCCCATGAAGGACCCAAGCCAGGCCTGCGGCGACGGTGTTGTCGCGATGTGCGAGACCCTCAGACACACCTCCTCCATGTCCACCTTACAATTGAACGAGGAACAAGGTAGGGGCCATGAGTTATCTTGTGTATTTTCTGATCCGTAATGTGTAATTTACTCATAATGTATCATCTTATCGTAGCGTAACGTAGCCCAACATGTTTTGGGGAGTTGCTCAAGCTCATTAGTAGAGTGGTATGTTGTGTATATATATGTATATAGAGAGCGGTACTGGAGCTATCGCTAAAGATCTAATGAGCATCTATGAGTAATGATGAAAGGTTGAAAAAAATGTCTGTGATTGCATGTGTCTGACATGAGGTACACACACCGGATCATTCACATTCACAGGTTACGTAAACACACATACGTGGCCAGCGGTCCATATAAGCTGTGAATGCGGTGCATGCCCAGGCGTTTTGAAGATGAGAGAACTAGCCATTACTATTATAGTACTAATATTGCACACTTTTATTTATTTATTTCCAAACCTGAAACTTGGAATTTGGGCCTTATTTGACATGCTGAATCTTTTTGCCTCAAAGGCCCATAATGTCCATCTAGATCGATTTAGCTGTACCTTTTTGGTACAGGTTTTCCAGTTTTGGAAAACCTGAAAACAAAACAAAAAATTACCCAGGGTAGGGTAATTACAGATTAATGTGCTAATGTGATTATACAAATGAGCCACCATTATTCAATCAATCACAAGTCCGCTTCAGAGAACCCCAGGGACCTATAACTTGGTGGGCCCATCAAGGATATCCCCCTTAGGTAATGGGGAAGGTTTTGTGTCGATAGCTCAAAATACGACGTTACCACTGTTACAGGTGCTGACCGAGATATTTTTTATAATGGAAGTCAATGGGGAAAAAACGTTGACTTCAACCATTCCAAAGGTGAACAACTCAGAGTTGTCAAAGCTGGTACACGTATAGAAACCCCCTCCCCCGTGTAAGCAGGTCTCTGAAAAGTAAAGTACCTCTTTGGCGACAGGGGGCACTATAAATCGCAATCAAAGAAAAACGTCAGCTTCAAAGTGGACTTGACATTTTCTGTGCTTGCTCATTAGCCTTGCTAGCATTAGTATGTTAGCATGCTGGCGGGATATTGCGCACACGACGAATTTATTATTTTTTTGTATTTGGATACAAAAAGATTTCCCAAGCTTTAAACATCCCAAGGAGCACTGTGCAAGCGATAATATTGAAATGGAAGGAGTATCAGACCACTTCAAATCTACGAAGACCCGGCCGTCCCTCTAAACTTTCAGCTCATACAAGGAGAAGAAATCAGAGATGCAGCCAAGAGGCCCATGATCACTCTGGATGAACTGCAGAGATCTACAGCTGAGGTGGGAGACTCTGTCCATAGGACAACAATCAGTCGTATACTGCACAAATCTGGCCTTTATGGAAGAGTGGCAAGAAGAAAGCCATTTCTTAAAGATATCCATAAAGGTGTATCCATAAAGTTTGCCACTAGCCACCTGGGAGACACACCAAACATGTGGAAGAAGGTGCTCTGGTCAGATGAAACCAAAATGGAACTTTTTTGGCAACAATGGAAAACGTTATGTTTGGCGTAAAAGCAACACAGCTCATCACCCTGAACACACCATCCCCACTGTCAAACATGGTGGTGGCAGCATCATGGTTTGGGCCTGCTTTTCTTCAGCAGGGGCAGGGAAGATGGTTAAAATTGATGGGAAGATGGATGGAGCCAAATGCAGGACCATTCTGGAAGAAAACCTGATGGAGTCTGCAAAAGACCTGAGACTGGGACGGAGATTTGTCTTCCAACAAGACAATGATCCAAAACATAAAGCAAAATCTACAATGGAATGGTTCACAAATAAACATATCCAGGTGTTAGAATGGCCAAGTCAAAGTCCAGACCTGAATCCAATCGAGAATCTGTGGAAAGAACTGAAAACTGCTGTTCACAAACGCTCTCCATCCAACCTCACTGAGCTCGAGCTGTTTTGCAAGGAGGAATGGGCAAATTTTTCAGTCTCTCGATGTGCAAAACTGATAGAGACATACCCCAAGCGACTTACAGCTGTAATCGCAGCAAAAGGTGGCGCTACAAAGTATTAACTTAAGGGGGCCGAATAATTTTGCAAGGCACTGTATATCCGGTATTGCTGAAGGATGCGTTTTCACAACAAAAATAGGAAAACATCCAATTCATGCGCTATGTGAAAAGCAGCGCACCGCACTGACATTGAACAGATTCTAGTGTGTGGCATATTTCACTGATAATTAGCGTTTCTTAGTGTCTAAATTTGGCAGGGGGGGCCGTGGAAGGGGGGTTTCATTACCATCTTAGATCAACTCAACGCTCCCCACTGACACACCCACACACACACCTTTTCTACAAAATCATTTGTATGTCAATAAAATAATGTGTCAACTGTCAATCCAAGTTAATATTAAATGACTTCCCCCCCCCCCCCCTAATGATCTCCTTCCCCCCCCGGGGCTCCAGACCCGTCCTTGGTTCTCCAACAAGCTCCGTCGGGGCCTCTGCGGGGCCCGGTGGGCCACTGGATGACATTGCGCCGCGAGGAGATTGTGGAGAACATGACGGAGGCGTGCCTGAACCAGAGCCTGGACGCCCTGCTGGCCCGCAGCCTCATGATGCGCGAGGACTACGAGCTGGTGGTGAACCAGCCCACGCGCACCGCCAAGGTGCGCCAGCTGCTGGACACCGCCCACCGGCAGAGCGAGAGCTTCTGCCACCTGGTGGTGTACACGCTGTACAGGAACAAGCAGAACAGACTGCAGCCCTACCCGGCTGAGATCGTCTCCACGACGACGACGATGACGACGACGGTGCCCAGCGCCCCGCTACCCTCCCTGGGCTACACCGGCCCCAAGAGGAGGTAGCAGCAGCAGCAGAAGCAGCAGAAGAAGAAGAAGAAGATGCAGGGCTGCCTTGAAGCCGGGGCAAGTGGACTGATGGGGCAACTAACTGAGGGAGCTTTCCACACAAATGGATCAAATAAGGAGACTTCTGGGGACATCTTGGTTTCTGTTCATCTGGTGTTTTTTTGTTGTGTTATTCATCCACACACACTCACTCTCTCACACACACACACACACACTATGGGGACAAGCTCAAAACAAAAGTACAAAATTCATAAAGTTGCCCAGTGGTAGGAAATAGTCACAAGGGAGATGATGAATTATTTGGAATTGGCGTTGAATACTGTGGACTGCATCCTTTGTTCAATGTTGGTTATATGTTATTGTAAAAAAAGGTTATGTGGAGGTTCAGTTACGTATAACTGTATGAGTCTTTTTGTATGGCCATTTATTTATAAAAATGCAAAGTATTTTCAGTTGTTCTAAATTAGATACGAATAAAAGTTGTGTGAGGTATGAATGGAAGAACAATAGTAGCCGTGTCTTCCTCTTCTTGGTCTTCTGTAACTGCATCTCATTGCAGTTCTACATATAGCCTATTAATGGTTTGTGTTTTTTTATTAAGTGTAGCGCTACGGGAATGCTGTCACGTCGTGTGTTTGTATTGAAGTATATTTCACTGGAAAATTATGTATTTACCATTGACATAGTAAGCATTCCTTTCCTTAATGGAACCGTTGAATAAGAGTAGAACTGTTTAGCTACTTCAGTTGGAGACATTAGGCAGACAGGATCAAACTTGCTTTGTCTTTACTCTGTAGCTAATTTTAGTTATTGGTTTAAGGTTTTTTTTTCTTTTCATTTTAAGAAAATCATATGTTTTCACACACATGAATAAAAACATAGGATGTAGTATATATTCTTTTTAATCTGTGTTGAATTTGCGGTACTCTAAACTGTTCACCCTGCATCTTTAAAACAGACTGTGGCTGTAGGTGCAGATGGGGGGGCTGTAGGTGCAGATGGGGTGGCTGTAGGTGCAGATGGGGGGGCTGTAGGTGCAGATGGGGGGGGCTGTAGGTGCAGATGGGGTGACCAGGTGTCCTGCTTTATGCGGGACTGTACAGCATTTGTATCCACTGTCCTGCGGCCCACATTTTGAGACCATGTCCCGCATTTTGATTGGCTCAAGTTTTCAAAAGTCAAACCTCTGCATGACGTTCGCTTTTCTAAAATCTGGCTTTTTTCCAATTGCTGTGAAGAAAGCAGGAAAGGCTCTCATCATGGCGCAATGTTTGATGTCATGTGGGTCAAGTGCAGGTTAACTTTATTGTTCTGCTGATTAAGCCGGAATATGATGGAAACTACCAGAAAGAAAACAATATGCAGCTACAACAAACACGGTGAAACTACTTTGAACTCTGAAGCCGGTACAAGGTGAATCTCAATGTTTGTGTGTGAGATGGATTTGAGAATGTTACTTTTTTTTAAAGTTAGAAAGACAACAAAACAAGAAAGAAAACAAAACTTTTTTAGACTACCTCTCAGCATTGGTAAAGTGTCCCACACAAACATGCTCTGTCCCACGTTTGGTTTGTTGAGATCTGGTCACCCTAGGGGCAGATGTGCCAGGATTGATTAACTAATTAACTTATCAATTTATCCCCTTAATATTTGTATTGTGAAGGTTGATGACTGTTTCTTCACAGATGGACGATGACATGGTTCAGAACCCATCGCGACTTGTATGGCCTCGTCTACTGTGCCTTGTCTTCTTTGTTTCTGATAGTGTTGAATCCTTCATTTTACAGGTAGCAACCATGTAACATGCAACATATTGTGGTGACATTCCTTTGTACTGAAGGTGACTGTTTCCCGTTTAGTCTATTATCACATTTTTAGAGCTGCCTCATACACATTTGACTACCAGGCCCTGTTTCAAGTAGCAGGTTGGCATATTTGAGCGCTTCAACAAGAACTCTGACTCAAGCTAGCGCTTCCCTGGACTGTCAGTGTTTTCGTTGTCAGAACAGCTGATTTAAATTAATTCAATCTCCTATAGGTTAAACCTGGAAAATGTGATAAAAAAAAAAGTCCTACGTTGTTAATTAGTTAATTGTGTTCATTAGCTGACATCTGACTCAAATGGAAAATGAGGAACCCCCAACTAAAAAGTGATGCAAGGGGGGTCGTTTTTGTATGGCCTCTGGATGCAGCAATACATTTCATACAGTAAAAACACAAGTAAAGATTCACCTGGGAACAGATTGCTCCGCCTGCTCCTCTGTACAAACATGTTTGATTACTGTTTCTCTCCTCGCTGGCTCAGATGCGTAAGCCATTGGGTTTCTGTTTGTTTCCTCCAAATATATTTCAGCCATTACAATGCCTGAAACAAAATCTGTACTAACCCTAGTTCTTGTAGATCAAAGGTTTTGTCTCTGGGTATTTCATGGTGATACTGTGTTATGCTATGCTGCAGATATGGGAATACTAATAATGCATTATGACGATCAGCCCTATAATTGTGCCCCAGTGCACTGTAAGGCTTCACTGCAGAAAAGGAGGGGGCCCTGCTTACTCTTAAAATAGAAGGTGAGGGGGATGGGATGTTTGCACGTGAGTAGTATGTGGTGTAGGAAAAACACTCCTGGCTAGTCCTGGGAGGCAGAGATTGCAACACTGGTAGGCTTGTTGCTTACTCCCTCAGATATGTTTCCTGTGGTGCCTTGCTCAGTTTTACTTCAAAACCTTCCAGTGTGATATTGGTGTGAGAGGATTCCTTGATTTCATTTTTTATGGTGAACACACAGGGTGAGTTCACTCTTGTTTTCATGTACGTGTTAAAGGGTTTGCAACCACGCAACTTTTGATGATAATGATCACCAAAAATACAAAAGTGTTAATAAATCAACATATTTTTTGACTCACCCTTGTGGGTGTTTCTTTAAGGTATATGGAGTGTATATAGGCCAACTGTTGGGTTGACGTTCACACGCTTAAGTGTTCAGTCACAATTTAAAGGAACACACTTGAACAAGGACAGTCTGCGTTTGAAAACAATCACATGCCAATTGAAAAGAATGACAACGCAATACTTCTGAACTGTGGCTCTGTCGTCTCGGTAACAGAAGTGCTGTGGGTGTAAGGGAATGGGGGAAGGGGGACAGAAGTTGGGGGCACTATGTACCCACGCGCAGGCGCCCTCCGACGAGGACCTCAAGGCGACGGGCGGGAAGGTTGAAAAGATGCAGATGAAGAGGGAGATCTCGCTGATCAACGGCATATGCCTCATCGTCGGCAACATGATTGGCTCAGGCATCTTCGTGTCGCCGAAGGGGGTCCTGATGCACAGTGGCTCTTACGGCCTGTCCCTGGTCATCTGGGGCCTGGGGGGCGTCTTCTCCGTGTTCGGCGCGCTGTGCTACGCCGAGCTTGGCACCACCGTCACCAAGTCGGGCGCCAGCTACGCGTACATCCTGGAGTCCTTCGGCGGCTTCCCGGCGTTCATCCGCCTGTGGACGTCCATCCTGCTGATCGAGCCCGCCAGTCAGGCGGTCATCTCGCTCACCTTCGCCAACTACCTGGTGGAGGCCTTGTACCCCACCTGCCAGCCCCCCTACGATGCCATCCGCCTCATCGCTGCTGCTTGTCTCTGTAAGGACACCAACCCCACCACACCTCTTCTCTCTCTCTCTCTCTCTCTCTCTCTCTCTCTCTCTCTCTCTCTCTCTCTGATTGGCTTAAAGGTAGTCATGGACATTAGAGAAATTAGGACCTAGAATATACGCGGAGAAATAAAACAAGCATGTTCTTCATGTCATATTTTGCTAACTGTATTTTAGCGTTGGAGTTCTTTTGCATGCGTAAATATGTTCTTGTGTGTTAGGCTAAGAGCCATGAGTATATTTACTCCAGCGAGCAAACATACTACATGAAACAAGATTTTGAGCCATGAGTTTTTTTCTTTTTTGACCGTCTGCATAGACATTTAGGGCTAGCAGTTGTAAAATAGGTCGCCACTTATAGAGCCAAGGTGTTGAACCGACCCCTAAGAATATGAATATGATATCATTCTATTTTCCAACAGCGCCACACCCAAAGATGGTAACGCATCTCTTATCTACCGCTCATGCACGCAACACGCAGACAACTCACACACAGGACAATGTGGAGCTGAGCCACATCCCTCTACAAATTGAATTTTTATTAATAATTGTGTTGTACATGTGTGCCATGCCCCTCTCCTCCACAGTGGAACTGACTTTCATGGTCCCAAATAACAGGTAAAACGGAGGGTGGTTTTAGAACCCGTCTGACGTTATCAACTGCCCTCTTGCTTGTCTCAAATGTTCTGACGCTATTGCTTGGGATCGATGACGATCCAAATCCAGGTGCGCTGATCTTCATCAACTGTGCGTATGTGAAGTGGGGCACGCTCGTACAGGACATCTTCACCTACGCAAAGCTCATGGCGCTCATCCTCGTCATCATCATGGGGATCCTCAAGATCTCTTCGGGTGAGATCAAAACCGAGACGCGGAAACCAAAGTGCCATAAGGCGTCTGACGTCCAAGCGGTGCCTGTGAAAGCACATCTTGCTAATGCCACGGTCGTCTTCTGGTCTCCTTCCAGGGGAGACGAGGAACTTTGACGCTCCGTTCGAAGGGTCTTCGACGAACCCCGGAGCCATTGCCCTGGCTCTGTACTCGGCTCTCTTCTCCTACTCGGGCTGGGACACGCTCAACTTTGTCACGGAGGAAATTCAGAATCCAGAGAGGTAGCATATTGCCCCCCCCCCACCCCCCATCCCCCCACCGCCAGCTTGACACTGTTTACGCTACTATTTAGTCAGGAAGCAACTTCCATTGACTTTAGATACAAGGGATTAATGAGCACGTTTAGGGGTTAGGCATCTTACACAAGGATTCCTACAGGCTAGGCTGAGCTACCGATATTGGGGATTGAACCCAGTATCTTCCGGTTGGGAATCACCCTAGCCACTACACTATATCGTCCTGACGCATTCGCATGCAGGCACGCACGCACACACAAGCACATACGCCCTACACACACACACACACACACACACACACACACACACAGAGAGAAGCGTGCAGTCTGCATGGTTTCATTTATACTATTTGTAGCTCAGTTACACTCTGAAGCTAACGGTTTACTTACATACCCTGACCTAACCTCTGACCTAAATATCTCATGCAGCTTGGTCACTGTTCCCTGTTTTTAACTGTCAAAAAAACAGATGAGTAATTTCCGAATGAGCTGTGGGTTTGATTACATATGTTGGAGAATGATGTGAAACCTAAAACTGTGTTCTACTGAATAGGTGCTGACATGATAAATAAAGTTCCGTATTTTTACCCATAGTATTATAAGCCTTTGTTAAGTGTAGTATATGGCTTACCTGACTGCTAATTTTACAACTGATAGCAGAAAAGCCACATTCAATAATTTATTTTATTGTATAGCCTTTTTCCATTCCCAGCATATGACTTTCAAAACACAAGGCCAATAAATGAAATAATTTTGTCTGGATAAACTGTTGCAGTTGGCTTTTGAAAACTGTTAATGGTAATTCTTTTCAGTAGTCATTGTTTGGTTTCAGGAACCTGCCACTGGCCATTGCTGTCTCTATGCCCATAGTGACCATAATCTACCTGTTGACCAATGTGGCGTATTATGTGGTCTTGGACATGCCGTCCCTGTTGGCTAGCGATGCGGTGGCTGTGGTATGTTGCTAGGCTATATTTAGCACGGCTTTACTTAGAACCGTTAAACTTCATAAAGCATTTGTAACCCTGAAAGAAAAAAACACACCTTGGCCTCTTTCTAAAGATAGATGACCCAGTGCAAATTAAAGATGCGTGTTTTTACTTTAAAATTTATTATTTCTCAAATTAATGTTCCAAAATCTCCTTGCTAGCATAAACAAATGCTGAGCCACCCTGATCTTTAGTGTAACGGCTCTTTTGTATCCGACCTGCAGACTTTTGGGAATGCCGTCTTGGGCCCTTTCAGTTGGATCATTCCAGTTTCGGTGGCCATGTCCTGCTACGGAGGACTCAACGCGTCCGTCATCGCTGCCTCGCGGTGATCACCATGCGAATGTTTAACGATCATATTTATTGATGCCTTTATCTGTTTACACAGAATCAATGTGTCATTAGGCTATACTGTAGTAAACACATGTGTAGTCATGCATTCATTTGAGGATCTATAGCTGTGATAACTCTGCGATGATGACGCTAATGTAATGTTGTAATCCAGGTTGTTTTTCGTCGGGGCCAGAGAGGGCCACCTTCCAAACAGTCTGAGTCTGATCCACATGGAGCGATACACACCGATTCCTGCACTGCTGTTCAATGTGAGCATTGATCCATTTTTACCAATGTTTCAATGTTTTTATTGCAAGGTGGCGAAATGTGCAGTTTTGGATTTGGTACATGCAGGGTATGGCAAAAGCACATTCAGTAATCAAAAATGTGAATATCACAAACAATAATTACTATACTGTGAAATGTAATATATTGCATGTCATTTTACACATTTTCAACATGGGGTCTTTGCCGTCAAAACCATTCACATAGACACTCAAATATGGGCAGCGTATAATATAGCAGGTCAGACGAAAGGAAAGCTAAATAAGGCGATGATAAAGAAATATTTCAGTATTATCACACTGTAGTTACAGATCGAATTATTTAACATTAATAGCCAACTCAATACAAATGTTCATACCTTTTCTCTTTTTCGAGAGAGAGAGGGAAAGAGAGGGAGAGAGGAAAGAGGGAGAGCAAGAGAGAGACAGGGAGAGAGAGAGTCCTCACCGTGACAACATGAGTCACGGTGCCTGCAGTCCCTTAAAAACTCGTACATTGTTTACAATTGTAAACAATGCATTAATGAAAGGCCTTATTTGTCAGTCACTGCCAACCCTTGCCATTGGTTCCCCCCCCCCCCCCCCCCCCCCCCCACCTGTCACACAGAATTTGCACCCCTGAATGAGAACACCACAGAGTTTTGCACTTATACTAGCCTTCTATAACATCAACTTAGATGTGATTATATATAGGTCCATTCAGGTGTGAGAACAGAAAAATAGGCAGTGCAAATCAGGTGAAGATAAAAATAAGAATAGAATATAAAAATTGGAAACTATTTGTGTGTGTGTGGGTGTGTGCGTGTGTGTGTTTATGCGGGGGCACCCACAGAAGAAACGAGGTCAAATGAAATACAAGGTTCAACATGGACACTTCCCATGTGATCGTGTATGGTAGTGGATTCGGATGTCGGTGTGTTTCTATGGGGTAAACGTGTTGGGGTTTGCAGGGCTTGATGGGCCTGATCTTCCTGTGCGTGGAGGACGTCTTCCAGCTCATCAACTACTTCAGCTTCAGCTACTGGCTCTACGTAGGCCTCTCCGTCGCTGGCCTAATCTACCTGCGCTACACCCAGCCGCTCAGACACAGACCCGTCAAGGTAGGACAGACAGACATACAGCCTTACAGGTAGAGAGATTAGAAGATAGACAGACAGGAAGGCAGGTAGACGGACAGACATACACAGACCCGTCAAGGCAGGTAGACAGACAGACAGACACAGACCCGTCAAGGTAGGACAGACAGAAGACAGACCTGTCAAGGTAGGACAGACAGACATACAGACTTACAGATAGACAGACAGGCTGGCAGAGAGACAGACAGACAGACAGAGACCCATCAAGGTAGGACAGACAGGCTGACAGGAGGGCAGGTAGACAGACAAACAGACATACACAGACCCGTCAAGGTAGGACAGACAGAAAGGCAGACAGACATAGCAAAGACAGACTGGTCTGAGTAAGACATAAAACTGATGGATGGAGGGACATAGGGGTGGACGATAGACCATTTAGGATAGGACAGAAAGACAAACACACACACATGGATGTTTTTGGTAGCCAGAGTGAACCCAGCCTTACCAGTGCCTGTTTTTCCTATCCCTCCCCACCAGCTGTCTCTGGTCTTCCCCATCGTCTACTGTCTGTGTAGCCTGTTCCTGGTGGTGGTTCCACTTTACAGTGACACCATTAACTCCCTCATAGGGATAGGGATAGCTCTCTCTGGGATCCCCGTCTACTATGTGGCCATTTACCTGCCTGAGGACAAGAGGCCTAAACTCATCGGCAGAATGAACGGTTTGTTTTACATGGAAAACCCAGCCTTGAGTGTGTGTGTGTGTGTGTGTGTGTGTGTGTGTGTGTGTGTGTGCTTGCGTGCTTGTGTGTGTGTGTGTGTGCTTGCGTGTTCGTGCGTAAATAGTATTCCATGAAAAACAACTCATTCTCACGTATGTTTTCCTACCCCAGCCTCCTTCACCAGGTACTCCCAGATGCTGTGTTACTGCTGCCTCACGGAGCTGGACACAGAGACCGGGGCCCCACTGGCTGCTAAAACACAGTGAGGGTGTGACGGGGGGGGGGGGGGGGGGGGGGGGGGGGGGGGGGGTGCTCCAAAACACATCCTCCCCCCACCCTCCCATTTGGCAGCACCCCACAAAACATCCGCTGTGCCTGGGCACGGACACGCTCAGAGCATAGAGAGGACCTGAGGGTGCTATCATCATCATCATCATCATCATCATGATAATGGGTGAGGGATGGCAGCACAATGTCTGGCCAAGTTTTCAGTTGTGTGACCTGATGAACATGAACAAAACAAACGCACTGCCATCTAGAGAAGGAGGAGGAGCAGAATCGTGATTATGTTTCATTAAAGGATACCTTCGGGATATTTCCCTTCATTTTGGGTCTAACGGACTAATGCTGACAACATTTTTGAAATTGGTCCAGTACTGAGCGAGAACGTTGCCACCGAAATCCATTCTTCAGTTCAATACGCAGTTCTTCAGTAGTAATACAGCGGTTTTCTTAAAGCAAGCATGAATCCATACATAAAAAACAATGCCATTGAGATAATCTTCTATGCACCTAAAATGCAGTACGTGAAAATAATAGTATTGGTAGTGAAAGGTTTTGGTGTAAATATGATAGTTGTATAGAACCACAGTAATATGGAACCATACCAGGAATTATATAGTTATGGAATAGGTAATAAACTAATTTAAACTTTCATATAATATTGTCATGGTGCCACTAGAGAGCGCAACAGCACAGCTACTATAAGAGGTCACAAACCTCCCTTTGACCTCCCTTGTTGGTAGGGTTCTCCCTCCCAACGGCGCTGCGAAAATCGAGGGAGCAGGAGAAATGTCGGTACAATGTAATGGGTAAAGGCTGCTTTCACTCAAGTACTGTAATCAAGTCAAAATTAAGATACTGCTAATTAAAATTAATTAAATACTGCTGGATTCCAAAGCAAACATTGTCTTCTATTTGTACTTAGACATGCATGTTCAAATAAATAAATAAAAATACCACATTCAAGTATTGTATATTATTCTTCCATACTCTGTATAGGGTTTTCCAGACAAGCTATACTGAAAGTGTCAAAGGCAGTTCAATGTCACAAAGATAACACACTAGCTTTCTACTTTGTGTAGGTCCTCCCGTAGACCACAGTCCAGCTACTTAGTATCATGTAGTTATCTGTAGGCCTATGTTTCCTTTTATTGTGCAGACAGTGAAATAGGAGTCTGTTGATAATCGCTTTAGTGGAATGTGGGATCCAGATGAGTGAAAAGCTTACGAACAGCTTACGATTGTCAATGTAATTAAGGGTTATTGGAAACCAACCCAGTATTCATTCATTCAGTGTTCATTCGCCAGAATGAAACGTAGTTGTACGTTTCTACAAACCACGGATACGTTGAATCTCAACGTTTCTGCACCAGACATACGGTCTATATCAACGTTTCTAGTGTACCATATGCATACATATGTGTGTGGTTTTGCTCTTTTGGTGTTTTGAGGGAATATAATGGGGATAGGCTATGCTCTGTTTAAAGAGCCAGTGGGCCAGTTATTACACGTGGTAATTAGTCATATATGATCGTCAACATGGTAATCTATGCCATTTTATCACTGAAATATGTCCCCAATATAGTTCTGTGTAAATTATCATTTACACAAACCAAGATTAGGTTTTATTACCTCGATAGTGCACTTCAGCCATTTACTAATTTAAAGATAAACGATTAGCCGGCTTTACGCCAAACCATAGCGCACTCGTTGCCATAACAACGCTACGTGATGGCAGCTGAGCTGCCGTGAATTGTTTTGTTTTTGGCGCAAACTAGGTTCCGCTGGCTCGGGAATACACACTGAAGCCAAACCGTTTAGGGCTAGGGTTAGGGTAACGCTGCTGCGCACTGCCGTCTCTTCGCTCAGAGACTCTAGGTTTTCACAGAGCGATCCCAAGGTTGATTCCATCTCAAGTTTCTATCTGTTGTCTACGAATGTAGATTAATTTATAGAAACACCCTTGGGAGCATTTGATAATGCTTTGTGCTGAATGGCTAGAGCCCCAAATTTGATAGTAGTTTATGGTAGTCATTTTAGTAGACCATAATGCCCTGATTCATATAAAAGAGACCAAACGTCTATCTTATTCACAAGTCATTCTAGGCTCCCATTAACGGTGTATTAAAAAATAAAAAATCTTCAGATGAACTCAGGGAGGGATTGCATCACTTCCAGTTGGGCTACAATCACCAACTTGTATGTCCTTTAGGCCCTCTTTCATAAAAAAAAGAAGAAAAAAAAGAACCCATGTCTCTAGCTCATTAATAAGTGTGCTCACCCACCAATTCCATCACTTCCTGTTGGGCTATCATATTCCCTTTCTGGCATTTCATGATCTAATCTGATTGTAGATTATGGTGTTGTGGTAAAAATACGTTGAATTGGACCTGTAAATTACCCTAGCATTTGGATTTTGTCAAATGAAAACTTAGCTTGGCATCCCGGGAAGACTTTATACATTTATACAATTGTTAAAAATGTCACTTGGCTCCTGGCCCCTGGTTTAGACCACAGGGACGTATGTTGTAGTTAAATGAATCTTCAGGTCTGGATGATGTTTAAGGATGACTTCAGAGAGCTGAAACATAAAATGAACGGCCATACATTAGTCCTTTATGTATATACGCCTATTAAAGACCACGGAGACAGGGCCGTAGCCAGGGTTTGGACACAAAGCAACAGGTCCAAACTAAATTAAGCATGCACTCATCTCGGAGAAGTTCTCAATCGCAGATTATTTTATACACTACTCATTATTTTTTAAGCTCTAAAGAAATGAAGAGGGCCGGACCTGGGTGGCTACGGGCATGCATGGAGATTGACACGAACACAGAGAAAAGGGACTTCAATCTAGAATAAGACATAAAATGCTTACTGAAGTGCTATAAGACACATACCTTGTCCAAAAGTAGCTTAATGTCTCGATCAAATAACGACGAAGACCGAGACTGAACGGTCGCTCGTAGGATTGCAAAAACCTTGCCAGTAGGCGCTTCTGATGATTCCATGGGTGTCGTAGTGGGAGGAAGTAAGGTAGGCTGTACTAATAGGGAAAGGTATGGAGAATAGATTGATCTCATGTCAGGGATGATTCAGAAAACACTAACAAAACATTTAAAATAGCTATTACAAAAAACTGTTTAACTGAATGATTCCACTTATGGCAATATTTAATTGTAGTGTATTACAACATGAAATGATTTAGAAAAAATATATTCATACATTTGTATCCACTAGTAGGCCTATTTCATTATTCTGGAATATGATATATATCCAAACTTTCCTTACTTGTAGTTTGCGCAGCAGATAGTGCCAACCAACACGCACAGAAAACAACGAGCAACATGTTGTCTTGGTTCAAAAGAAATCCCAGAAAGTTTGAACTTGGGAGACAAAAATAGCCGTCTCGTCTGGATGTGAACGAATGCGGACGTGGTCTCTGTCAGAATAAATACCAATTCCCTCCTTGGATTCCCTCAAGACATGGGTGAGGTGACAAATCGAGAGTTACTGCTAGGGAAAGTTTGCAACAGCCCACTGACTTTATTTACTCTGGTGACTAGGAACCTCCCCCTTGTCTAACCAGTTGTGTTTGACCACAGAAACATGCGATGCACTGACAGCCTGTGAATGGGGTATCATGTGACATGATGGCTTAATCTTACAGGGACCTACAACGCCCTTTCCCCAGCTCCCAGACTCATTAGCTGCATCGGAAAATGTCAACATCCAACAAGATGTGGGATGATTTCTGGAACCTCTAAATTAGATTAAATTGAACAAACATATTCGGAATATCCCCCACTGTGTGAAGGCAAATCACAGGCAAAACATTTCCTTTAAGAATCCTTTACCAAGCAACATTACACAATCACTTCCATCATCTAAACACAGGCGTATAATGTATTCATGCCAGAATCGGAGAGTCAAGGGTCAATTGTCTGGATGCCAGTCTCGAACCGACACTAGGGGCTCTTGCGTTGGCTGCTGCGATTGCCACTACTACCACTGCTGCTGTTGGTGCTGCCTGGGCGCGGGGACAGGGCCAGAGGAGGGGAGGTGACAGACAGACCCAGGCCCAGCTCGATGGTCCTGGTGGTGGGGGAGCGCAGTGTCGAGCCCCTGGGACTGCTGCTGGCAGAGGAGGAGGCGGAGGACCTAGGACGTAGCAATAGGGTGGATGGGGTGAACAATAGGTGGAGAATATGAGGGTGAAAAGAGTTCCAAAATAAACATGGTTCTAAATGCTAACTGAGTGCGTCATTCTGCATTCAGTTCCATCACCCAGCTAGCATTAAGCACCTAGATGGGCGCTAGGTAAATAATGCTCATGTTCGCTAGAAAATGGGGGATTTACACCAGAAATAAATCGATGATTGTTTAAGATTGTTTAACTAACTTAAATGTAGAAATCCATGATTTACTTCTAATTATGTTATTAAGTTGTATCAAGGTGTGCATTAAGCATCTGAAGAGGATTGTGGTAAGGGGGGCGTGGCTCAGCGCCGGCTGCAGACAGAAGGGGCGGAGCGGCTCAATTGGGGTCACAGACGCAGCTGTAGGGGATGAGCGCAATTAGGTAATTTACTATAAAAGACTAACATGTGTTGTGCTCTCCCCACAGTGAGGTCGGTTCGGAGGTTTCTTTGTTGTGCCGGCTCGAAGTCCGGAGACGTGATTAGTGTTAAACATGCTCGTCCAAGAAGGACGGTGAACTTTGGGTTTTGATTTAAAAGGAAAATAAAAAGGACATTTCTTTGCGTTAACCCTCGTTGTGTGGTTTTCTACCCTGGCCTGTAGCTTGGACGTCTGCTACAATGATGTTCTATGAAATGTCAGGTAATTTCAGTCTGGTAGCGTGTAATAACCGTACACTCACGTGGCCAAGCAAGGCCACTCGCATTATGGGTACGGAGACTGAGTATATTAGCTGACTTTGAGATGTATATTCATACACTTTTTGACATATTTAATATGATATTTGGTGGGTGTGTAGTGGATACATCCCTCTGTGATATTTTATGGTCATTTTAGGTTTTAGACCCTGCTTTCCATCACTTGAAGTCAAATTAAGGTTGAGTGAAGACACAAAAGGTCACAAATCTACAGATAACAGATTACTGTTTAGTCAAGCATGAATATTCTTCTCTTATTTCAGGTCATTCATGACATGTAATAAGAGCCGGCGATGGGCCATTTCGCTCAAGGATGCTGGGAAAGCAGAACATCCTGGCTGGGAGTCAAGCACCCTAACCACTGTCTAGACCATCCTATCCTTCCCACACAGACTATATTATGGTAAAAGCATGTGTGGTCATCACGCGAGGCATCCATTGTTCAAAGCAAATCAAAGTGTTACACAAAGGTTGTAGTGTGAGAGCACACGTCACGCAACATTATGTCACATCTAATAATATCTAAACAGGCCGCACACTGCACCATCTGTGCTGCTTTATGACTCATGCAAAATCCCAGAAAATGTTGGATTAACTTTGGAGGTGGAAGGTAGTGGTGAGGACGTTGATAAAGGTGGTAGTGAAGCTGGAGGTGAGGATGAGGAGGTAGGGATGGGTGAGGTTCTGGTGGAAGTGGTGGTGATGAGGAGGTAGTAATGTAGCTAAAGCAAAAGTTCAATCATTTAGATGAAGAGTCCCCTTCCATTTCTCATCGCTCTATGTTGGGTTCTAAATTCCCTCCCCTTCATCTCTCAGCCAATCAGGACCTCATGCATTAACAGGGGTACAATTGCGCGCCAACGCGCAGCGTTTATAAACATCTCTCATTCGTGCTTGTCATTGTCTGTTGTCTCATCGAGACTATGCGTTTGGTGTGGCCGAGCCGTCGCATGAACACTGTCACCGGCCGGCCCCACCAAACGCCTGCCTTTCACTTTGTATTGGACGCGCTATCGCGTGGGGCGAGGGATTGTGGGAAGGCGGGGGACTGCGGGGCGTTGAAGGGGCGGGACAAAAGTTGAACTTCAGTTAACTTTATGCAAATGATGAAAAGGTAATGATGTGGTGGTGCAGGGGGAGGTAATGATGAGGTGGTGCAGGGGGAGGTAATGATGAGGTGGTGCAGGGGGAGGTAATGATGAGGTGGTGCAGGGGGAGGTAATGATGAGGTGGTGCAGGGGGAGGTAATGATGAGGTGGTGCAGGGGGAGGTAATGATGAGGTGGTGCAGGTGGAGGTAATGATGAGGTGGTGCTGGGGGAGGTAATGATGTGGTGGTGCAGGGGGAGGTAATGATGAGGTGGTGCAGGGGGAGGTAATGATGAGGTGGTGCAGGGGGAGGTAATGATGAGGTGGTGCAGGGGAGGTAATGATGAGGTGGTGCAGGAGGAGGTAATGATGAGGTGGTGCAGGGGGAGGTAATGATGAGGTGGTGCAGGTGGAGGTAATGATGAGGTGGTGCTGGGGGAGGTAATGATGTGGTGGTGCAGGTGGAGGTAATGATGAGGTGGTGCAGGGGGAGGTAATGATGAGGTGGTGCAGGGGGAGGTAATGATGAGGTGGTGCAGGGGGAAGTGGTGCAGGGGGAGGTAATGATGAGGTGGTGCAGGTGGAGGTAATGATGAGGTGGTGCAGGTGGAGGTAATGATGAGGTGGTGCAGGGGGAGGTAATGATGAGGTGGTGCAGGTGGAGGTAATGATGAGGTGCTGCAGGGGGAGGTAAGTGAGGGGTTGATGTGGTGGTGCAGGTGGAGGTAATGATGAGGTGGTGCAGGGGGAGTGGTGCAGGGGAGGTAATGATGAGGTGGTGCAGGAGGAGTAATGATGAGTGGTGCAGGGGGAGGTGGTGCAGGAGGAGGTAATGATGAGGTGGTGCAGGGGGAGGTGGTGCAGGAGGAGGTAATGATGAGGTGGTGCAGGGGGAGATGGTGCAGGAGGAGGTAATGATGAGGTGGTGCAGGAGGAGGTAATGATGAGGTGGTGCAGGGGGAGGTGGTGCAGGAGGAGGTAATGATGAGGTGGTGCAGGGGGAAGTGGTGCTGGGGGAGGTAATGATGTGGTGGTGCAGGTGGAGGTAATGATGAGGTGGTGCAGGTGGAGGTAATGATGAGGTGGTGCAGGTGGAGGTAATGATGAGGTGGTGCAAGGTAATGATGAGGTGGTGCAAAGTGGTGCAATAACGATGAGGTGGTGCATGAGGTAATGATGAGGTGGTGCAGAAGTGGTGCAGGGGGAGGTGGTGCAGGGGGAGGTAATGATGAGGTGGTGCAGGGGGAGGTAATGATGAGGTGGTGCTGGAGTCTCACCTGAGGGAGACTGAGCTGCGAGCCGAGCTGGCCTTGGAGCTCTGGCGGCTGGTGGGGGTGGAGGAGGGGGAGGGCAGGGACAGGTTGGCCTGATGGGGACAGAACACTGGATTAAAACACCCAGAGGTCTTATCGCCATGACGATCAGCTTCTTAGATCTAATGTTGGGGCATCTTGTTGCCTAGCCACTGTTGAAAGCAAATGGTGGAACCCACTCTGTTCCTTTACCTTTTCAATCGGAGCTGCGATCTGCTCAAACCTTTTCATACACCATAATACTTAATAATGACTTATGAATGAATGATTGAATCTCTTTCACATACTCATTCATGAAACACAAACTAAAGAACAACGACACATGCCGTGAGAACCAGATGCTGCCGCTGTGGCGCTACCTGCAGAAAGTACTCCTGGATGGAGGCCCGGAGGTGGGGCTGGTCCTCCATCACCTCCAGCAGCATGCGGTTGACGCTCCTGTTAAAGTCCCTCATTTCCCTCAGCTCCATGTCCCGCTCCTCGAAGCTCCGCCCCGCCCCGCTCTTATTGGCCGACCGGATCTCTCTGGTCAACTTGGAGCACTGGGGGTGAGTAACACGAAGAGACAACTTGAGGCGACACAAAGAAAACGCACAAGCATGCACGCGCACAAACACAGGCATGTGTGTGTGTGTGTGTGTTTGTCTGATATGTGAATATGATACACAGATTTAAAGAGTCCAATATCCTTCCATGATAGCTTTACTGAGGCCGTGCAACAACAAAGGTGGGGCTAAACAGCAGACCTGTTTAGTGACTCGATCGAGTTTTTCCTTCTGGGAATCCACTTCCTTGTTCAGCTGAGCCATGTGTGAATGAACGTCTTGTGCCCGCTCACGCTCTGCTAGCTCCTCCTGACTCAGCATCTCCATGGTTTTGTTCATTCCCTGGTGATAGAACACACGCACGCGCACACACACACCCAGTTAAATAAAAACACACACACACACACACACACACTGTTCAGAGTGCACAGGCTCACAACACAACAGCAGCTGAATAGGTGGCTCAGGAAGTATGGGCTGACCTTTGAGTGCGAGTAACACAATCGTTGTACTCTTTACTGACTTTTCAAAGACAACAAAAGCGAACCAGATAAGAATCATTCTAGCACAGGATCAGCGAAGGGACAGAGGCAGCTTGTCTGGATGCAAAACCAGTTGTGAAATGCAGACCTAAAAACAACACCATATGAGGCACCATCACAGCCATGTTGATTGAGGTCATTGGCGTAGGTCACGTCCCTTCCAATGTCAAGAAACGATCGGAATGTCCCTATCAATAGTTGTAATCAATCTGAAGAACGTCTTATGTCATTTATGCAATTTCGTCCACTCATCCACAAAGGGTTAACTCTCAACTCAGCCAAAACAATTCTAATAAACGGCGGCACAATTTGATCACAAACGTGCAGTAGTGCCACGCAGCCCTTTCCTTGGAGCAGGTGATTAGGAAAGCAATATCTTAAACATTAACATCATATTATAAATATTGTCAACAGATAACCTCAACAAATGGAGCACAGCTCTGTTGCCTAATGTATATCGTTGTCCACAAGGGCCACAATGACTTAACGTTACCGGTTACCCACCGGCTAGCTAAGTTAACGTTTGTTTTGAAATTGCCATCCATCTTGTTCACTAGGTTATATACAGTTAAAAATGCCTCCCAAGAGAAGAAAAATTAAGATAAGGACTTATTTGTGCGGACCTGTAAGTAAACTAAGACCACATGCGTTGATAACAGATCAGAATATATATATATATATACTTTTTTTATACAATATACAATGTTATTGTCATAGCTACATTGGACACATTGAGATAGTAGGTTGATTTCATTATAGTAATATTCAGCAAACTAGCAAAGCTAGCATATATATTTTCTCTTTATGCATCAACTTATCTTTTTATTAGGAGAAGGATGTTATACAACCAGTAGGTGCTAGCAGGACAGAGGCAAGAGAGGCAGGTGGAGGAACAGGGCCACAGGTGGGGTCTTAGAATGGTTTAGTAGTTATAACAGTGTAGTAGACTACGTTTTGAGCTCATATACTGTAAGGTGCTTTTGATGATAAGAGTCCACTGAATGGCATTATACAGGGTAGCTACATTTATAATGGTTTTTTTCCGAAGGAGATTGGTACAGGTCCACATGCTAGGAAGGATGTAGATGACAAGTGACAGTGACAGTGAGATTGTCAATGCAGTTCAGTGTACTAGTGACGATGTGATTATTGTTTGGGACAAGCCTAACCAACCTGATCTCAAGTACATACAAGTACAGAGTCTGGCAAATAGGGTCCTGCATTTTCAAGAACTGAAAAATACATTTTCAAGAACTGCATTTAAAAAAAATCTAATACCCATGGCTTCACTAGCCCATTCTTGAAGAAAATTATATATTTCCAGTTTGTCAAAGCATAGGCCTACTCACTTAAGAATAGGAAACGATTTTGAGTCGTCTCGATTATTTAGCAAAATACTGCAGGTGTGTCTATGTGTTTCAGAATAGGCACTCGTACTTTCGGCTCTTGACTGTACCACCCACAGAGATCAATATTTTCTTATTTATTAAGATTCTGGGCTAAGCCCTCAATGTCTTAAAAATGGTTGAAAAGCTGTTTAAGGCAAGTTCTTGTAGGTTCATATCTAATAACTATAAAATGCATTTAATGTAGAAAATGCGGTGAGTGCTGTAGTGTAAAGTGAGGTTGAAAATATATTTTATAAAGCTACACAGTTTAAGACGTATAGAAAAGTTGAAAAGCTGAACTCAAGTGAAATATTTGAACAGAGTTCTGTACTTGAGTCCGAATGGAGTATTCCTAGCAGTATAAACATACAAACCATTTCAATAATGTCAAATCAAAAGTTATACTATTCTGAAGTGAAACTGTTTGAACCTAGGCCTAGTGTCACGCTCTCCATTCCTACCTAGCTCGGGCCAGTCTCTCTCCCCTGTTTGTCTCCATTTGTCTGTGTGTGTGTGTGTGTCTGTGTGTGTATGTGTGTGGGCGTGGCCAGACTCCAGCTATCCAGTTCTTGCATTCCACTCCACCTGCTCGGTCTACACACCTGCGGTTCATCATCTTTTTGCAGTATTTAACCCCTGGTACCCCATGGTAGTATTGGTAGTATTGGTATGACAACTTATAATTAGTAGTATTAGTATGATAAGTAGTAAAAGTATGATACATAGTAGTATTGGTATAAGTAGTATTCGTATGATACAATAGTACAATACATCGTATTTGTATGATACATATTAGTATGATACAGTATTAGTACTATACAAAGTAGTATTGGTATGATGAGAAGTATTAGTATGATACAGTATTAGTACTATACAAAGTAGTATTGGTATGATGAGAAGTATTAGTATGATACAGTATTTGTCATAGTCTGACTGTTTTTTAGTTTCCATTCTCCACCTGTCCACCAGATGTCCTTAGACTTTTCCCCTTGTCCCCAGTCAGTCAATCTTCCCACCTGCACCTTATTCCCCCATTAGTCTCTCCCTATATACACCAGGTCACTTCCTTTGTTCCCTTGTCGGTTCGTTATATTTGTCATGTCCCCTTGTCATTGGTGCTCTCTAGTTATTAGTATTTTCTATGCTGGTTCACGGAACTGAGATTTCAGAGTTGTCTTTATTAGAAGCCTTTTTGTTACATTTCCCAGAGTTCTCGTCTGCCTTTGGGTCCTATCCCTTTTGTTCCTGCTGCCCTGCTCCCACTGGCTGTGACAGTATTAGTGCTATACACAGTAGTATTGGTATGATAATAACATAAGGTAAGAAATCATTTGTGGTTGCAATTTAAAAGAAAAAGGGTTCTAGTTTGTCGAGATTAGGTTACAGAATGAGAAGGCTTATATTGTTGGACTGTGTAGTCTCAGTTTATGACATACTGTTTGTGTTGATAGCATGACGTGAAAAATATATCTCTTTATTACATTAACATTTAGCTCCTACCGGAAGCAGACAACCAGCAATGTATGAAGAACCCAGCCTCAAACCGTAGACTCATTCTCAAGAACTATAACTCTGACTTCTAAAATGTTGACATGGTCATGCTCACTAGAAGTAGACGAACATGTGGATGTCCAACATGTGTCTGTCCCTTCAAGTATGTCCGTTTAATTGTGAGTTTAAAAATGGCAAGACGAGACTGTCAAGAAAGGAGAGTCTCCAATAGGTCCCATTGTAATATAAACGAGGGTCGCCAAACACAAACGCCCCATACTCAACAAGTATATTTCCAATCTATTAATCATTTTGAAAGAAAGAAGAACCGTAACAGTTTAATCTTTACATTGTGTTACTAGGTTAAATATTGACGTTGTAAGGCCCCACAATGTCCGAAATGTTCAGCTGTAAACATGTAAAGCAGGGCGACGTCATCACACTCTAAACAAAGCTCAATGGAAGTCAATGAGACTAAGCGAAAATATACAAAGCGGGAAGTGTTGCATCTCAAAAAGTGTAGATTACATCAAATCTGTTTTGATTGGTGTAAAGATCTAAATGTGTTTTGATTGGTGTAAAGATCTAAATGTGTTTTGATTGGTGTAAAGATCTAAATGTGTTTTGATTGGTGTAAAGATCTAAATGTGTTTTGATTGGTGTAAAGATCTAAATGTGTTTTGATCGGTGTAAAGATCTAAATGTGTTTTGATTGGTGTAAAGATCTAAATGTGTTTTGATCGGTGTAAAGATCTAAATGTGATGATTTGTTCAATGTTTGAACCAAGTTTAAAGGTTAAAAAAAATCACAGAGTTGTGAAGTCTGAAGAAGTTGAAGTTTCAGAGAATGGGAAGAAAATATAATATTTTAAAAGTTAAAATATTTTAAGTATCAAATATATGAATCCTAGCACGCGATTTCAAGCAAAGATGAACATTTCAAAATTGGAAAAGAGTCTATGTGAAAAACTGTGGATGGAGTAGGGTCCCAAAGTTTATAGAGCATATGAAAGAAAGAATAAAGCCTAAAGGTGCGTTCACACCAAAAGCAAAGCAAATGTTCTACTAGTGTTACTCGGGCGAGTGATTCAGCATCAAGCGAAATTCGTTAAAATATTTCAACTCGAGCGAACACGTGAATTTGCGTCGTTTGCGGGAGTAGAATAGCGAAATTCGCGTGAACCTCGTTGTTGGCGCCGCGCCATTCCAGCCATCCGCGAATAGATGCAATGTTTTCGCATCTATTCGCGGATGGCTCGAATGGCGCGGCACCTTCGCTTTTGGTGTGAACGCACGGTAAGAATAAAAATGTTTGAGCGCTGCCTGCAGCACTCACCTAATGAAAAAAAGACATGTTGAAGTATGTGGGGGAGGCGTTCCAACCTGAATGTCGTCCTGGAGCTCTCTGATCTGCCTCCTCCTGTACCGGTGTTTCTCTTCCGCCGCCCGCAGCTGCTCTTCCAGCCTGGCCTTCTCCTCCTGCTCCGGGCCTGGACCACACCACACTGAGTCACACTGGGTCTACACCACACTGAGTCACACTGGGTCTACACCACACTGAGTCACACTGGGTCTACACCACATCACACTGGGTCTACACCACACCACACTGAGTCACACTGGGTCTACACCACACTGAGCCACACTGGGTCTACACCACACTGAGTCACACTGAGTCTACACCACACTGAGCCACACTGGGTCTACACCACACTGAGTCACACTGGGTCTACACCACACTGAGTCTACACCACACTGAGCCACACTGGGTCTACACCACACTGAGTCTACACCACACTGAGTTACACTGGGTCTACACCACACTGAGTCACACTGGGTCTACACCACATCACACTGGGTCTACACCACATCACACTGAGTCACACTGGGTCTACACCACATCACACTGGGTCTACACCACATCACACTGAGCCACACTGGGTCTACACTACACTGAGTCTACACCACACTGAGTCACACTGGGTCTACACCACACTGAGTCACACTGGGTCTACACCACATCACACTGGGTCTACACCACATCACACTGAGTCACACTGGGTCTACACCACATCACACTGGGTCTACACCACATCACACTGAGTCACACTGGGTCTACACCACACTGAGTCTACACCACACTGAGCCACACTGGGTCTACACCACACTGAGTCTACACCACACTGAGTCACACTGGGTCTACACCACACTGAGTCTACACCACACTGAGCCACACTGGGTCTACACCACACTGAGTCTACACCACACTGAGTTACACTGGGTCTACACCACACTGAGTCACACTGGGTCTACACCACATCACACTGGGTCTACACCACATCACACTGAGTCACACTGGGTCTACACCACATCACACTGGGTCTACACCACATCACACTGAGCCACACTGGGTCTACACCACACTGAGTCTACACCACACTGAGTCACACTGGGTCTACACCACACTGAGTCACACTGGGTCTACACCACATCACACTGGGTCTACACCACATCACACTGAGTCACACTGGGTCTACACTACATCACACTGGGTCTACACCACATCACACTGAGTCACACTGGGTCTACACCACATCACACTGGGTCTACACCACATCACACTGAGCCACACTGGGTCTACACCACACTGAGTCTACACCACACTGAGTCACACTGGGTCTACACCACACTGAGTCACACTGGGTCTACATCACACTGAGTCACACTGGGTCTACACCACACTGAGTCTACACCACACTGAGTCACACTGGGTCTACACCACACTGAGTCACACTGGGTCTACACCACACCACACTAAGTCCACACCACACTGAGTCCACACCACACTGGGTCTACACCACACCAGAGTCATACTGGGTCTACACCATACTGAGTCACACTAGGTCCACACCACACTGGGTCTACACCACACCAGAGTCATACTGGGTCTTGTGGTGGAAAATGACCTCAGGCCCTATTCCAAAGTTAACTCGCCTAAACTAGTTGGTTTGGTTTAAGCACTCAAGTTGTTGTGAGCACGCTATAGTGTCCTATTTGTTTTCTTTTCATTATCTACCTCCTCACAGTTGCCTGTTCCTTGCATTCCTGTATGGTGCTTTGTTCTATGTGAGAAACTCCAGAGCAAGTTTCTCTCACCTATTATGTGCCTGTTGCCCTGACCGCACAGAGGACCCGCCATAAATCCTAGATTGCGCCATATATGTTAAGCTACAACCAGGGGTCTGGCTTTAGCTGTGCATTGAACCAGTTATAGATGGTACAGGGCGCCATCTAGTGTTACGTTTAAATGATTGTTTGTTTTACCCTACAAAAGACCTTCCTTCCTTTGCTCAGCGCGCCTTTTCTCGAGAACTCTGCCCAGTGTGGAGTTGCCTTTGAAACTGCGTCTTTTGTATGCTGCAGCGTATGAAATAAAATAACTACGGATATCCATTTGTCTTAGCCTTTTGAATCAGCCCAGCCACGAGTTGTATAATTTGCTTCGACAGTCTACACCACACTGGGTCTACACCACACCAGTCACACTGGGTCTACACCACACCATACTGAGTCACACTGGGTCTACACCACACCAGAGTCACACAGGGTCTACACCACACCACACTGAGCCACACTGGGTCTACACCACGCTGGGTCTACACCACACCAGTCACACTGGGTCTACACCACACCATACTGAGTCACACTGGGTCTACACACCAGAGTCATACAGGGTCTACACCACACCACACTGGGTCTACACTTGGGCTGGCCCGAATACATCATTTCAAGCTTCGGATATTCTTTAGGTTTCCAAACTTATATCAGAATATTCGGTGAAGAAAAAAGGTAAAAAAATAGGTAAAGTCCATTCATAGTGTGCATCTTTCACTGCCTGCAAACGTAGCAGGCGGAGACCACTGCTGCGGAGGATAGTCTTAGTGGTGTTAGGGTGTTTTGACTCCCAGGCGAAAGGGTCTAGGTTCAAACCCTGAACGTCCGCAGTATAGGCGTCCTTGACCAAGATGCCCCAACACATCTACCTGCTCCATAATGACTCAGTGGTATCTAAAACAAAATCACTGTGAGCTGCTTTGGGTGAAAGAGTGACTGAAATGTAAATGTGGCACAAATCGTTTGATCTTCTGTCAATATACGGCTGTGGAAAACTGGATAAACCTCGAAAGGTGTATGTTGACGGGAAAACCCTTTTCTATTAAGATTTCATCCGGTAGTAGGGTGGACATACAGGTTGCTACACCTCACCGGACCAACTGCTCAGCCCGGTCACTGAAGCAGACGGAGCGCGGCTAAATCGAAGCCCTGACGTAGTAGCTGATTCTAGATGATCGCCAGGAGAAGACCATTCGACGCCGGCACAGTCATTCATCTTAACTCACTGGACTCGGGGACTTTGTGGAAGGACTTGCGGTAGGACGAGTTGCAGTTGTTGACCAGCTGGATGGTGTTGTCCAGCGCTCGGATCTCCGTCTCCATCTTGCGGATCTTGGCGTCCAGGTTGTCCCCTTTCTGCCGGAGCTCCTCCTTCTCCTGGGCAGCCTGGGGGGAAGGGGGGGGGTATAAAGTAACCAGAGTTTGTAAGGGATGGTAGTTGGTAGATGATAGTTTAAGAATTATAATATCTACATTTATGAATCAATTGTAATCTAATACCGAAATGTATCCATCTTTAGTTATGGTCAACTTTAGGGATTAGGGTACAGATGGTTATGTTCAGATACTATAATGCCTCAAATTTACCATTACAGAGGGTTAGAGACTTACGAGGTTAGCTGTGAAGGTCTAGGTCTCGGTTAAAAGCAAAGCATCATGGGCATAAGTAACGGGGAAAGTCCATCTAGTTGCACCCGCTCACGTACAGCCAGAGAACCCATCTCATTGAGCGTATCTCTGGTTGTGATGAGATGGTGCAGCTAGAACCCTGACCTTTATGACGTAGTAAGCCTGCGATTTGTCCTCTTCTCCCTCGGGTGTCGCCATGGAGATGGTCAAGACCTCGTAGCGCTTCCTCATTATGTCGATCTTGGACAGCCTCTCGTGCACCTCCAAACTGACACACAATCAGAGACACAGCATTATGTTCTGTCATCCTGTCTAGAAACCAGGAGTCACTAACATTAGGAGCGATGCCATGAGAGCCTGAGTACAGCGCTAGGGTGTTCTGACTCCCAGCCGAAGGGTTCTCATTTCAAACCGCAACGTCTGTGTGGAGTGTGTGTGTGGCTGATGGCTGGTTTAAGCAGTCTCACCCGGCCCGAGTCAGACTGTTTGGACTCTGGGGCTAGGTGGGGCTGCACACCTGTTGTGCATGGACTAATCAATGCACACAGGTTAACCAGCCATCACAATACACTCAGGAAGCTCTCCTACATGGCGGCATGAATCACCATCTCATGTATCGTTGTCTATCAAACTCTACAATAAACCGGCTTTCAACACCACCACCCTGCGTCCTTGTGTCTGGAGGAGCCCAGTAAAAGCCACCTAGGTGGAGTGTGGCACCCACCTAGGCATGGTAATTGCTACCGTCTGTTCAAAAGAACAACAACTAACAGCAAGTCACGAAGGGTGAAAGTGTCTGCTAAATGAATAAATAGGAAAGGTCACCGTAAATTGCATCGCATGTTCTCACCTTAGCTCCTGTCTCTCCTGCTGGGCGATCTTCACCTCCTTGCCCAGCATCTCCCGGTGGACTCTGATCTCCTCCTCCCGCTCCCTCATGGCCGTCTGGAGCTCCAGCCTCCTCTTCTCCTGGGACAGCACGCCGTCCGCCCTGCTGTACAGCAGATCCCTCAGGCGCCGCAGCTCCAGCTTCAGGATGTTTTCCTCGACCATGGCGTCCTGGCGCCGAGAGAAAGGACCCCGCACACGTTTAGACATTTGCCTTTTTGCCATGTCGATCATGTGTGTGTTTTGTGTTTTGCAACAACTGCGGTAAATCGCTCGTTCAGTGACCAGCTGTCACCTCCATCTCAGCAATGTTGTGCTTTCGGTTTGGTTTTAAGCCGTGCTATTTTGTAGCTGATAAATGTATTATCCTTTTTACATGTTACTTGTGCGTTAAGTTCTCGGGAAGCAGAGGTGGAAATGGACCATTACGTAGCGGCTGCTGCCGTAGGCGTTAAACAAATGGCAGGAGAGAGATTTTGACTTGGAGCATCAGGGGAGCAGGTCAGCGCACCTGCTTGCTTGTCCTGAGTTTCCTCAGCTCCTTGTCCGAGGCGTCGTTGAACAGCTGCAGCTCGTCCATCTTGGCTGTCATCTCTCGGTTCTCGGCTGCGGTTCTCTCCGCCTCCTTCCTCACACAGCGGATGTCGTCCTGACAGCGATACAATAACAAGCAACGGCTCCAGACGTAAAAACTTAAAAAGGAAATGATTTTTCAGAATTATTCACTGAACTCATTAATTTAATAATAGTATCCATCACTTGCACAAAGTGTATATATATATATATATATATATATAAATAAAAATAAATAAACACGTTCACTGAATAAGCGATTTAATCTATTTAAAGTATGTAAAATCAACAAAAAGGTTGTATCACCATGATATCTTCTTTTAATTTTTTTAATGAAATCCGTCACATTACAGAAGTAAAGCTGAATGCCATTTCAGGTGTGGTAGTATGGCCTTTCTTGTGCATGTTTTTTTGTAAAGGTATGATATGTAACATTTCTGCATTAAAATATCTTCAAACGACTATGTTATATATTTTGTTGATTTGTGTACTTACACATCCCAATTGTTTCCAACAATGTTCAAACCCAGAGAAATTCATAGTTTTACTTACTGTAATGGTCCATTACATTTGGTCACATGTCAATGGCGTCATATGCCCTTATGACCCCTAACTTCCGGAGAAACATAACATTATCTTCAGCTGTTATCTACCCCACATAACATTATCTTCAGCTGTATGGGTAGTCGACTCATCTAATGGGGAGTTAGCAAGTGAACGTTATGTTCCTTGCGGCAATTTCATTAGAATGAAATGACACAACGTGACTAAACATAACGTGAATAAAACTTGAATACATTAACTCGTCCATGAACTTGATTTCTGCCTGAATCACGTCAGATCGATTTTCACTTGCAACGTGGTGAAGACAACCACTCCCATGTTCCCAAGCTACTTCACAACGTCATCAAGCTACGTCTTTCGATATTGTTTTGATTACACAATCAAAGTAGTAGCATTAGCAGTGGTTTTCAAGCGCTAGCAATGGACGTCCTCGGCCACTCTGCCAGATCAGTTGAGGGTGGAAGGGTGGGAGGGTGTGTGTGTGTGTGTAGGACAGACGAAGGGAAGAACCTCTAGCTCCTTGAGCTGGATGCTGAGCAGCTGAGCGGTCCTGGTCCTCTCCTCCAGGGTGCTGGTCAGCTGGGCGGTCCTCTGCTCCAGGGCCTGCTTCTCCTCCACGTTGACCTCCCCCAGCAGACGAGCCGTCTTACTCTCCAGCTGCTGGATCTGGATGTTCTGGGTTTGGGGAAAGGGGAGCAGAGAATGATGTTTACTTTCTATAACCGATTAATTGCTGTCACTTACCAAGCGCCTTGGGTTCTGATGGAAGGTGCGATGAGGCAGATCAATTGACTGACTCTGTGTAGACTTGGTCTGGTATTTTGTGAGTCTATTAAAATGATATGGAGGCATGATAGTCTCGTGGACAGGGTGTTTGACTCCCAGGAGGAAGATACTGGGTTCAATCCTCATTGTCCACAGTCTACTTGTAGACAACCGTAGGCAAGATTCCCTAAACCCCACCCTGCTCCTTTAATGACATGTATCACAATCTGAAACTGAATCAGATAATGTATTTGTCAAAGCACATAGTACAAGGAATTCAACTCGGTGCAGGTATTTCATTTCTCAATTCACTGTAAGTCGCATTTGGATAAAAGCAAGTAACTGAATAGTTATAGTAAAATAATAAAGGCTTGCAATCAATAGCAACAGTGTTTTCCCCGGAGATATACAGCATGTCTCTACCTGGTTGTAGATGATCTCCTGCTGTTTGAGGAGGTTCTGGTCCAGCTTGTCGATGTGTCCTTTGAGGCTGGACAGGGCTGCCTTGCTCCCCATCATCTGGGCTGTCAGGTCCTTCTCCTTGGTCTTGAGTGCCTGCAGATTCTGCTTCTGGCGAAACAGCGCCTCCCGGTGGTGCTGCAGCTGCATGTCCAGCTCCTAGTGTATATCAGAGACCAAAAATGACTGTTAAATCACACAGCAAAGTACAAGATTATTCATTGTATTTGTTGATTAAAATAATAACTTACATACTGATTTATCTATTTTTATTGTTTCAATTGTATATGTTGGTTGACATGTCCCACTCAAGTCATAATTGCCCACACGATAAGAGATCAAATAATTAAGACGTGGTTGAGGTACATACCATAAACGTTTGACAGTAACGATAGACAATCTATGGACAATACATCTTTCCATGGACAATGTACAGCCGGTGGACAAAAATAAACAGGAGTACCAAGAGCGGTGGCGGTGCGCAGTGGCGCCACAAGCCATTTGTGTCTGCTTGCCTGTACTCTGTATCAATATATGTACACTGGCGTTGACTACGGCGGCTTACCTTGGTGGCCTGCTCCTCGTCTCTGAGCAGCTGGTCAAACTGGGCGGCTCTCTCCTCCACACTGAGGGTCGTCTGGGTCACCGCTCTCAGCTTGTCCTCTAGAGCGGCATTGTGGAGCTGGGCCTTCTCCAGTCTGCAACACACACATGCGCACACACACGCTCGCGCGCACACACACACACACACGCAGGCGCGCACACACACACACACACACACACACACACACACACACACACACACACACACACACACACACACACACACACACACACACACACACACACACACACACACACACACACACACAAAACACACGCACGCGTACACAAAGGATAGTCTCATGGCAAGGTTGGTCGACTACCAGCAAAACGGTTCTGGGTTTGATCCCCAACATCCTCCGACTTTACTAACCTTTCAGTTATAATCACTGTACTTCGCTTCAGATAAAAAATCGTCTAATATCTAAATGGCTAAATACATATGACCTATGCTGTGGAGTATGTGTGGTTGAAGGCTGGTTCAAGCAGCCTCACCCGGCCCGAGTCAGACCGATTCGACTCTGGGGCTGGGTGGGGCTGCACACCTGTGGTGCATTCCAATGGCGAGCGGTAACTTTTGACATGAGGCATGCGGATGAGCCCCGCCCCGCCCTGATAACCGCTCGAAATAATGTGATGCTTGATTAAGGAGTTGGAGTGACGGTCACTGGCGTTTTGGTGCTGGTGCGCGAAACTGTATCCTAGGGAAATGTGTCATTTAGCTGAGTCACTAGGGAGCCTTGTTGCGCCGTGTCAAGTGACCTAAAAGCTGTCTCCAAACGCACACTCAGCGCTTTGGGCCCCTCCCCCCTCTCTCTCACCAAGGCGGGAGATGACAGAGCGCACGCTTGAGATATGCTGAACCCCGGGCAGCATTCAGGCAGCATTTCAGCGTGGAAACACATAATAAATGAAACCCAGCGGCACAGCTGTACTCTTTGTCGTTGGAAACGGAAACGATCGGAGGAAAAACCAACAAATGTTGTAATGTTTTAACACAAATAATGACAAACAATGATATCGCCTGGGCATGCGTCGCATTCACTGCTTATAGGAAGCGCTCACCACTGGTGCATTCACTAAGCAGGGCACACAAGTTACACCAGCCATCACCATACACACACACTGCAGAGATCGCTAACATGGAAGCATGGAACAACTGTTCTGTGTATCATAGTACCCCAAACTGTGCAATAAACCGTTTTAAACAACATCAACCTGTGTCCTGGTCATCGGAGGAGCCCAGTAAAGCCACCTAGGTGACGTGTGGCAGGGGAGAGAGACAGAGACAGAGAGAACGAGAAAGAGAGACAGAGACAAAGACAGAAAGAAACACAGAGAGAAAGATCGATAGAGAATCGAAATGTTTGTAACTGACTTGACTGTCTTGTCCTGGATGTCTCTCTTCACGCTGGAGATCTGCGTCCGCAGCGACTCCACATCTGTTGCCGTTCTGTCCACCGTGGTCTTCACACTGTCCAGCTGCACACGAGACACAGCGAGAGAGAGACAGGGGGACAGAAGGTTGTGGGTTCAATCCACCATGTCCAAACAGTAGATGTTAGATTAGCTTTAACTAAAATGTGCATGGATGGCTTCTCGGACCATGCATTTTGTGATAAGTGTTCCATGATGAACGTATGAAATAAGATAAGATAAGATGGGTACTTCATTCAACCCCCGAGAGGAAGTCTGGTTGTCATAGCAGAACCGTAACAAACAAAAGTAGAAATACAAAAGTAAATGACAGGTAATCATAACAACAAACTTTAACTTCAACTTTATCACCACTGCTCTCTAAATAAAAATTTGTACATTTGGTGTAGATATGGGCCTTTTTCACCTTGGTTCTAAACGCTAGACGGGCGCTAGCGTGAAACCAGCCCAGCTAGCGTGAAACCAGCCCAGCCCAGTTAAACCAGCCCAGCTAGCGTGAAACCAGCCCAGCCCAACCCAGCCCAGTTAAACCAGCCCAGCTCGTGTTAAACCAGCCCAGCTAGCATGAAACCAGCCCAGCTAGCGTGAAACCAGCCCAGCTAGCGTGAAACCAGCCCAGCCCAACCCAGCCCAGTTAAACCAGCCCAGCTCGTGTTAAACCAGCCCAGCTAGTGTTAAACCAGCCCAGCTAGCGTTAAACCAACCCAGCTAGCATTAAACCAGCCCAGCTAGCGTTAAACCAGCCCAGCTCGCGTTAAACCAGCTTAGCTAGCATTTAGACCAGCCCAGTTAGCGTTTAGACCAGCCCAACTAGCACAGACTTGTTTCTTTTATCTTATTATTTTGTAAATCTATCGTCAATTATTGAAGTGTCTTTTTCTTGTCTGTGATTGTTTTATTATTAAAAAACAATCACAGAAAATAAAAATTACATCTATTTACGAAAGATTTACAAAATAATAAAAACAATCAATCACCTTGGTTCGAAACGCCAGTTGGGTGGGGGAACTGAATGTGGAATTCCACATTGACTCCCAGCTAGCGTTCAGAACTAAGATGGCTGCTGGGTGACTGAGGCCCTACACAGGAGAAGAAAGTAAAGGGACCTCATCTTGCAGGCGGTTGCGGTTGAGCTCCTGCTCCTGGAGGTCCTGCCTCAGCTTGGAGGCCTGGCGCTCGGCCCTGGAGATCCTCCTCTCACACTCCCGGTTGTTGTGCTCCTCGGTCTGCAGGAAGCCCATCTTCTCTCTCACCGCCACACTCCTCTCCCGCACCTCCTGGTTGACCTCGGCCAGTTGCTGCAGGAGAGACCAACGATCAGAACATTTTGGAGAAAAAAAAACACCAGGAGAAAGTCCGTTTTTGTCCAAAATCTAACCGTAAATTAATTATTTTTAATTAATAAGCATATTATGTGATGTATAGTCGTATCAATATCGTGATAAAGTCCTCATGCTTATTGGGACAGTTCTAAAATTGTTATATATTAGAATCCATTTAGTTATTTTAAACACGTTCCTTGTTCCCTCATTTCTTGTTGTGTTGTTTCCCTTGTCAAGCACTTTTGCATTGCTGTTTTGCAGAAAAAGCACTCAATAAATAAAGTTGGATTTGATTCGGTTTGAATTTCCCCCCCATTACGCCCCACTTCCAAACCAAGCCACGTGTGAGGGCTTGGTTCCCCTCTGTGGGGCCACTTGCCAGCGTGCACTCCTGCATCTCAGTGTCCCGCTTCTTCATCTGCTTGATGGTGTTCTCCCACTGCCTCAGCAGCTCCTGCCTCTCCTGGTGGGCCTGTCTGAAGTTCTCCGCTGTCTTCTCCAAACCGATCTAGGAGTCAAGAGTCCCGTTTGAACGACGTCTGGGACACGCTGCCACAGTAATCAATAAATGGTGCTCCATTTGGTGGTGCATTTGCAGTGGAAGCCCATAGTCAAATGACCACGCCAAGGAAAAAACTATATATTAGAAAATCTGTGTGTGTGGTGTGTGTGTGTGTGTGTGTGTGTGTGTGTGTGTGTGTGTGTGTGTGTGTGTGTGTGTGTGTGTGTGTGTGTGTGTGTGTGTGTGTGTGTGTGTGTGTGTGTGTGTGTTACCTGTGCTGACACTGTCTCTGTCAGTTCATTGTCCAGTGCCTTGCGTTTTTGGCTGGCTTCCAGCGTTTTCTTTTCTATCGCCAGAGTGAGCGACTGGAATATGAGAACATAACATTGAACTGCTGAATACATAACAGTAAATATCTCAACAAAAATAATATAACTGTTTAAGAATTTCACAGTTTTAGATTGTCATTTTTGGAATTAGATTTTGGTTACATTTTGGTTATTATGGCCTGGTAACCTTTAAAAAGTAGATTTTTTAAAATACAAATTGTTACCTACCTGGATAGATAAAGGTTCAATTTAAAAAAAGAAATATTACTTTTAAGAACGGTTTAAAAAAGAAAAGAAAAGAAATAATTGCTTGTTATCAATACTTTTTCTTAAACCCTAAATCTCATCCAGCTGTCGACCAGTTAAACAATGCAGCTTTTCTTGGGATGGCTTTGGTTCACCTTGATCCTGCGCTCATCCTGCTGGGAGTACTTGACCAGGGCCATGGTGTCCTCGTCCTTGAGAGCCGACTCCTCCAGCCAGCCATCCAGGGTCTGCTGGTCCCAGTTCAGCTGGCTCCGGAGCTCCTCCAGCTTCCGGCTGGAGGAGCTGATGTCATTCTGAGAGGGAGTCCAACAGGATCATTAATTATCATTAATCATTATCATCATTTATGTCTGATAGATAACAGTCGATATATATATATTTTTAAGTGTATGATTCAATAGTCATGTTGTTTGTGTAAGCATGTGTAAATGGGAAGAAAGAGAGAGATGCATCAGATCAGTTGTTTTGCAATTATGACGATATTCCAGTCAGACTATTCTATTAGAAATAATAATTTGGAGTTGATGCATCCTTTAAATATTCTCATTTCTTTGACAGATTATTTTAGATGATGATTGCATCATTCACATACAGTTTCTTGTTTTCTCTCTCACTTGTTGAACAAGATTTAATATTATACATATAATAACAATGTCCTTAGGATACATGATGTGAATAAATAAACCAACCAACCAACCTCTTGGGCGTTCTTCTTCACTTTAAGGAGTCCCAGCTCGCTCTGCACCCTGGCCAGCTCCTGGCGCAGGCGGCCAGCCTCCCGCTCAGACAGAGCCTTGAAGTGCTTCTCTGAGGCTGTCTCCCTCTCCTTGGCCTTGCACAGACCCTGGGAAGACCAGAGGTGCACACAGCAGATGACAATGATGACATGCATCATGATAATGTAAAAAAAATTACTTGGTATCATTATTATCGCACATCATGCAATTTTTTTGTTATACATATCATGTATAGATCAAGTTATGCATAAAAGTATATTCTAGTATAATTTCCTTATTTAATTTAAGAAATAAAAGACACAAACAGGCTAAAGGAATATGAGGATATAAAGGATTTGAATCGTTTTATATCAAACATTTTCTATGTAGGCTATGTTTATTAATTGTATTAAATAAATAAAGGACATATCAATTATGTAAAGGCATTCTATGTATTTTGAATTTATTTTAGGCCTATTGAACCAATTAAAAAAAATGGAAGCAGAGGACAACGCTGTTATGGAAATGATTTGCGTCTGGTCCAACACCAGAGACGTAAAGCGTTTGACCCAGCAGTCAGTGTGTGTCGCTTACCTCAGTGTGGGTCAGCTCTTGAATGGCATTTTTCAAGTGGTCGGACAAAGCTTGCTTTTTGTCTTTCAGTCTCTCCAGTTCGTTTTCCACCCTCGTTTTCTCCTTTTCCTTCCGCTGAAGCTATTGGAAGAAAAACGCTCAGGATAAACATTTGTAACTTACTGTAATTGTAAAATAGGTTGGAATGGACATTGCTTCACTACGACACTCACCTCCTCTTCCAACGCCTTGTTTTCAGCATTAGCCACAGGTATGGCAAAGCCTCCATCCCAGTCTACCTCAGCCAACGCTGTGCTCGACATTTTACCGTTAAACTTAAATTCAAAGACGTGGTAAATATCAGCAATATTTCCCAAAGTAAATCAAGTGAACTACTGCTAAATATCTCCGACTAACACCATGATCCTAACAGCCATACTTGTTTGCAAAGTATCCCTTAGCAACCGGTTTTTCTCTTTCCCGTACTGCCACTAGGGGGCAGCACATGGAGATTTAACAAAAAATACCCAAATTAAGGAAACAGGTCTTAATTTATCCCATTTATATTAATGAGATTAAATATAGATTCTTTTTTTTAACAAATGGCAAACTATTCAGTTAGCAAAAATAACGGTGTAGTCCTTTGCACATACAGAATAAACACAAATATTTTAGCTGAAAGAGATACAATATTGAAATATTTATTGTCTTTATACAGAAAACAGCATTTTGCTTAAAACCAAAAAAATACAATCACTGTTTGGTACTGATCTGTCACCAAAATATTTATTAAAAGTAAAAGAAATTGGAGCAGGTATGCACACAAATGTATTAAAATTGGATTCAATATTTCAAAGTACGAGTCCCTCGCTGACTTCTCAGATCATGATTCAAAAGCAAGTGTCAAGGTGCTAGCTCCTTGAGCCAGACCCATTTGAAATCGACTTGTACGCTGCGACAGGATCTGCATGGTTCCAAGATGGTTGCTTTTTTCAGTTTGTTTGAGCTCAAAGAAAGAAACCGGGGAAAAAAAACCTATATTTGAAATAAAAGCCCCCAAACCAACCCCTCCCAAGTCCACAGACGAGGAGATACGCCTTTTTTATATATATATATATATTGTTTATCTTTATAAAGTCTCTGCTTTGTAAAACGTCTCGGTCCTGAGGGTTGAAAAGGCAATGTAGATCTCAGCTCAGTGCAATCCTCTTCCCCCGACTCGCCACCGTGGTTTCGGTGAGGGGTTTGTAGCTGTACAAACGTTAATGTTCCGTAAGCCTCGGCGGGCTGCCGATGTTAAACCGCTGTGCTTTTTGTCCCGATATGTGGCCTCGCGAACTCCACAAAGTCGTCGATGAGTACCGGCCATGCTCCTTCAAAAACAAACAAACAAAAATGTACAGTTTGTTAAACCTGCAGAGAGTAACAGCTAGAGTCTTTTCTCTGTCGCGGAACCCCACAATACATGTATGTAACACGAACTGGGCCATGTACACACTACGCCAGAGAAGTGTGTAAACACATGTCTTTTTTCCCCCCCTGTTTTTGAACATCGGTTCACAGAGATGGGCTCCACTGAAATCGCTGCGTTGTGTTGTGTCATCAGCGTCACATCAGCTCACCGTTTACCGTGCTCCACGGGGTGCATCACGAACCATCTCTGTGTGTATTGAGAACAATCAATGTACAAAGAATGATATCATCTATGAGTGAAAGTGGGGAGTTGACGATGGCATGAGAGCAAGCGGACCGCTTTCATTATTATGGCAGCGTTTGAGCCGAAAGAAAAGGCTGTGTGAAGGGTCTTTTGATGCGCCGCTGAAGGCTCGGGTGGAGCCAAGGCAACAGCCAATTATGTGGATCTACAAAGTGGATGACTCTGAGAACGCCCCCCTCATGGTGCCATGTGGATGAGTAAAACACATTTGAGAAAAAGAATGCATTCATAATTGGGACATGACTAAGTGATTGTGTCTGCAGACAAAAACGAGTGGCTAAAGTGGTCTGAATATTAACTGAAGGTTATGAACTTTCAGTTTGGCGTTGTATGACATGGCCTTTCACTACAATGTGCAAACCCCAAAACACGGAAAATTAGTAATTTAGCTCTCTGTACACACCTTCCTCATCGTAATTTGACATGTCGTCTGTGATCATTGTGCTGAAGTCTAACAAGAGGTTCCATGTGTCTTTGGGAATTGACCTTTTATGGTGTTCCTGCAGGAAGTGAGGTATGGACTGAAGTTAGCCAACAACAAAGAAGGACGGTTGAAATATGAATAATTATACCAATTCACTTACAACTAAATATTTGTTCCACAGATCCAGGAACTTGAATCTTCCAGCCAATACTAAATTCCAGTATGCGATTGCCATTTCTAGATCTAAAAAAAAGTATATATAATAAATATATATCAATATAAACAAAAAGAAAGTGTAAAACATGTATAATTTACAACACACACACACACACACACACACACACACACACACACACACACACACACACACACACACACACACACACACACACACACACACACACACACACTTACCTAATCCTTTCTGGCCAGGATTCTTAGCAAAGTTAAATGTAAACTGGTAAAAGTCCTTAAATCTTCCTTGGTCTTTCAGCTCTTGTTCCATTTTGGGTAACTGAGCTTTTAACTTCTCTATACTGTCACATCTAAGACAAAGAAAACAAGGTTCAGAACAACAAAGACTAATTGACATTGGTGTGGTTAGTTGGCTTATAAAAGCGTTCTGCGTGAGGTGTACAAGCTAGAATATTTCTCAAGCTGCATGAAGTTTATGATGAGTAGTGAACAGTTAATATTATAGTTCTTATTAAAACCAAAATATGAACACTTTATCAATAATGAAAAAAGTAAGTAAAATAAAATTACCCTGTTGTATTCATCTGTGCCAGCTCTATGTGTCTTAAGCTAAAACATATCTAGGCGTTGCAGCGACAGCTACCCAACCCTGGCAACTGAACTGGCATATGGAGTTGTCTTCTCACCCTTGCTCTGTCATCCCATCCATGAACTCCGGCTTCGAGAACTCGCATTGCGTGGCTGCACGGAACTTCCATGCTATAAGGAGCACGCTGATACTAGCTGGGTCCAGGCCCAGGTCGTCACAAAACTGCTGGATTCCATCAATACCGATCTTGTTATCATCTTGAGGATCTATTAGGGGAAAGTGAGTAAGTAAGACAGAAGAGGACTAGGGAGAACAGCAAATTATACTGTGTGCAAGTTTATCTGTATTTACAAACAGTACCTCGGTATCGGTTGTACAGCTGTTCAAGCCTTCTCTTGTCCAAGACTCCCTTTAGATTTGAAACGTAGAGCTCTGGGTTTTGGAAGAAGTTATCAGTGGCAACATCTAGCTTCCACTCATTTTGTGATAGACAGGCTAATGCAATCTTCTCGTTGGACTGAGTGAAGATCATGAACTGACGAACTTTATCCTTCTGTGAGGACTTCAGCTTGTTCTGCACAAAGAAATAACCACAAGAAGATTCAAATTTAAATGCACATCGGTCAAAACCTTCATAATAGCCCATCCAGTCAGGTCACCAAATCCCGTGTATACCTGCCGCGTCCACCGGTTGTCAAAAGCGCGAAGAGGTATATGGATGGATCGCGTATAATAAAGTTATGTAGGGAATCTCCGTGTTGTCAATATATGCCACTATCAATAGTTTGCGGAACAATTGAGATCCACAAATTGTTTGTTCAAAACATTGAACAACTAGCCGGGTTTGGTACCTCTTTGGCGTTGATTAACTTTCGATTTAGTGCAAAGTACAAAACTCACAATAATTTCAAAAGAAACTATGACATCTGGTAGACTATATGCCAGTTGTTATGAACAATTAATAACTAAATAAGCTAAGCTGGCTAGCTTGTGTTACCCATGTTTTACCGTTAGCTAGTTAACCAATGATGGCAAAAAACCTATAATTCTACCGGGAATTCGTGGTCCTTGGTGCATATTCTTGCTTAGATTAATTATTCACGCATGTTACAGCCACACGGCGTTTCTCTATTTATCGTGGGGACTGCTAAAAACAAATAGATTGAGGTAGCATTTACCATGTTTGTAATAGCCCGACTCCCTTTTTTCCATCCAGCTGGCTAACCTGTTCTAAGTTACTAGGTACAATACATATTTCCGGTTGCAATATGTTCTCTTCAGATTAAAAGCAAAAAATAAAAAAGTGATAGACACAAGTGAAGAGGACGTTGCAATAATTTACATTGTACAAATGGTATGCTATGTATTAATGAAATTCTGCACAAATTAGATAAAACATCGATCTTTATTTTGATACATAACCGGAAGTAGTTTTAGACAAAAAATCAAAATTTGAGTTACTTATTTGGTTGACGTTTAATTATTAATAGATAAAAAAAATTGAAAAACCTGTACTAGAGCTAAGAACTACTTTTTTCTTAAAAATGTATAATGTTGCAATATAATAAGGCCAATAAGATAGTGTATTCGAGATTTCTCCAACCACTTGAATACATCCATAAATGAATATCACTACATATAACAATTAGTTGGATATGATTTGGTAAATAGCCTATTTCAATAATAATTGCAAGAGCGTGTGACCTACTTGAGTTAATCACACACATGCAAGAAATGTAACTCTCAGCCTTGCCGGAACTCATTTTAACCTTAGAGTCTCTGGCACAAGAACTCCCGAATACTGCAATATCCTTCCGCTCCAAAATATAGTTAAAATTATTTGTTACATTATAATTAGTCACTGCACATGATTTCTAAATGTTTTATGTAACAGGCAATTTGGAGTTTGGTTAAATATTTAGTGAGTGTATTATTATTGTTATAAGTATACATATAATTGGATTTTAGATTCAGCAACGAATATAGTCCGGCTACATAAAAGCAGCTGCAGTCGTCATCAGCGATCTTTCCAGCCGCATGCCGAAGTTGGTAACAGACCATGTCTAGCGATTCTGCTGATTACAACAGGTAAATTACGCCGCCTGTTTGCTACGTTGGTCATTATAATGTGGATTTGTAAAATGTTGGCTTATGTATTCAACATTTGATGCACTTAATTAGCGCGACCTAAAGAAACTTAACATTAAGCATGTCTAACTAGGCCTCACTGAGTTCCTGGCTAGCATGAGGGTTAGCTTACTCTAGTGCAAAGCTCCCAGTTTTCATTACACTTCGTGTGACCATTTGACTGCACGATGTACATTCCAATGTACCCGTAGTAAATAAATATATTGTAGTAATAAACAACCAAATCATAACGTGTACATTTGAATACATCTACTCCTCAAGACATCAGAATGGCCTAGTTCTCCATGCAGCTTCTTACGGAAGGCTGTAACGTCACAGGCCCAATCGTCCAGCATGTGTAAACGTTTAGCGAACCCGTTTCCTCATAAGCGTAAATGTGAGTTTTATTTTTTATAAACATTTAATGCAAGTTATAACTAGCCAATTCCACGTTTTCGTTATTTAACCATGGCTCAATATCTGACACGTGCCTTCTGTAACGTTAAAGTACGGCGCAATGTAATTAGACACTTAGGGCGTAACTCTGATGTGTTTTTACAGTTCAAAACACCGTTTCATGCCCTTTAGTTGAATACGTTTAATATCTTCGACATATTGAATGCGAAATTGGACAACTTTTCCAACGCCTTTTGATTCAGTGCATATGAGATTCATAGTGTATGCTTGGTAAGTTTACCAGATGGTCTGTGGTAAACTGAATACATGATCCGTACTACCGCAGATTTATGAACTTCTCTTGACGGTATGCGGACTTTTTTTTCTCTCTCCAGAGAAAGAGACCATGAGGGACCAGAGGGGATGGAGCCAGATGGCATCATCGAGGTACATTGGGTCATTTTTCACACATTACTTGAAACAATCGATGGTATACATGTTATTTGATTGTCAGAAGTTTCCCTTCTGATAAAAAAAAAAACCACCCCAAAACTATTGTTTTGCAACAGTCTCTGAAGTGGCTAAGCAATTCCATTTTGGGGCAGAGAAAGGTCTGTGCTCCACAATAGGTTTCTCTACATTGGAAATCTATTACTTTATTAGCAGTCAACAATTGTATTTGTTTTAACTGGTTTCTCCCAAATGCTGCGTATGACATGACCAGGTTGTCTCTCATTTAGCCTTGTGGAATTAGTGTTCAGCAGGTCTCATATTCCTAAACTATGACCTGGCTATTTATGAGTTGCTGTGTATTTTTCTACTTTTTCCTTCAGAGCAACTGGACTGAGATTACAGACAACTTTGATGACATGAACCTGAAGGAGGCCCTTCTGAGGGGAATCTATGCCTATGGTTTTGAGAAGCCATCTGCCATTCAGCAAAGGGCAATTATCCCTTGCATCAAAGGTATAACTGTTTATTAATGTTACTATTATCAAAGTAACCATCTTGATCAATAAATGTGGTGCTTTTGAGTGAAATGATGTTTACCATCTTTCGGGACTTACTTTGAACTGGTGACAACTTTTTATACTACTGATCACTCAAAAACATTCATGAAAAACATTTAGCTTTTGCCTTGTGTTTGCCAACGTCTCCTTTGAGTATTGTCAACAAGGCTTGGGCGGTATTACGGTATACCAGGGTATTAAGAAATACAGACAGTAAGATTTCAATACCATCAAAAAATGCAGACACTACTCTTAACCTTTTGCCAATGTGTTTTGGAGCAGGCTATATAATGAAATAGTCCTAAGTAGTCTTAACCGGTGCATTGTGGTTGAGACTGAAATAGGTTGGTTCACCAACAATTTGTGGCTGGCCCGGATAGGCGGAGTTCTCCCACATTTGTCAATAATGACCGCCTGGCCAGAAAGTCCTGACGTCAAAACTGAAAGTGACATTTATAGCGGCATACTGCTGCTTTTGTGTATAAAAACAATCGCACATCTCAATAGCAGTTTATGTAGTTTGAAAGTTATATATTTGAAGTTGGTAAGGTATTGGATATTCAACCGTATATTCTCGTTCTGAATTACAGCGCTCTGACGCAGGCACCTAAAGACTCGCTCACCGGTAACAGTCCCGTGTATCTGCACAGAAGCCATCGTTTGGTCAATAGTTCCACACAAGAGGCGAATTACAAAGTACCCTGCCCTAAACAATAGCCTAACTAAAACGCCGTTAACCCGGATACGTTTCAAAATGTCCGCAATGGATTAAATTGCTGTTAATGTCTTAGGAAAGATCATGGCCAGTGGTGCTCTGGTGTGGGTGTAACGCATATAGATTATATAATGCAGGAGAAACGTACTTTCCATATGTGTACATTGGAAGTGGTCAGACATTGTACAAATATATGTACTCGTTGAGATTTGGGCCGACTCGATTGGAAAAAGCGCACACATTATTCTATGGGCCATCGGTACTTCAACTGAGCAAGTCAAAGTGAGGAAATTGCACATTAGTTGCACAGCATTGTAGGCTAGACAATGTTTTACTTTAAAAGTTGTTTCTTTACGTGGATACCCTGACCACTGGTCAGGTAGGTATGAAACAAGGGATGCCGCCCAAGCCTATTGTCAACATTGAACTGCTTCAAACCAGTATCGTTTGGTCAACTGGTCGTTACTCACTATAGTTGCTGAAATATCTGTTCCTTTTTCAACATGGCTTGTGGTTGACTTCAGTGTCTTCCCTTTCCAATTAGGCTATGACGTCATTGCCCAAGCCCAGTCAGGCACTGGTAAGACGGCCACTTTTGCCATCTCTATCTTGCAACAGCTGGACATAGAGCAGAAGGAGACCCAGGCTCTGGTGTTGGCTCCCACCAGAGAGCTGGCTCAGCAGGTATGCTGGTCCTGAGGTCAGGGTTAACTTAACTGTTTCTCAGACCAAGGCTGGCATAATCGGGACAGTGGCTCAAAAAACAAAGGTATTTTTTTCCAATACTCATTCTCAAAAATCCAAAACAAATAGATGGACCCCCTCTTAGGATTGGTGTAGTCCCTGTCCGTGGCTGCATTGGTCTGAAAGGTGATGTGGCTCTGCTGTTTTGAATAAAACTGTCTTCCCTGCTGTGGGAAATGAGTGAGATGATTGTTCATCTTTCGGGACTTACCCAATAATGGGGACAAACTTTGTGCTGATCACTCATTTCAAAATGCTGTCTTCCTACCACCGTATAGTATGCTTACTGAAACACATTATTTTGTCTTTGTTTAATTTTACATTAGATCCAGAAAGTGATAATAGCTCTGGGGGACTACATGGGAGCCACCTGCCATGCTTGCATTGGAGGTACCAATGTCCGCAATGAAATGCAGAAGCTCCAGGCGGAGGCCCCACACATGGTGGTGGGAACCCCAGGGCGTGTCTTTGACATGCTTAATAGGCGATACCTCTGTAAGTTCCGTCACAACTGTTTGTCTAGTTTCCTCCAGGTATTGAATGTGATAACTAATAATAGACTTATGAATTTGCTTAGCGCCTAAATGGATCAAGATGTTTGTGTTGGACGAAGCCGATGAGATGCTTAGTCGAGGTTTCAAGGATCAGATCTATGAGATCTTTCAGAAACTGAGCACAAACATCCAAGTAAGTGATTTCTAATCAGGCAATTCAGACAGAAAAATGCAATAGTGCTAGTGTTAACGCGGGTAGGGTAGGCAACTTGGTTTATCTTTTTCTGATGTAAACAAAAGCTAAGATGGTCTACCCTACCTTATCGCGGCAGGAGAGTATTGTAGTGTGCGGCAAATGGGATCTAGTCAAACCTCTTGCTGTCCCTTGACCTGTGTCTCAAAGCCTGCTGCCACATCTCTTCATTCAAATCTTGCGTTCTTTACATGCCACTTGATGAGGTTGAACCTAAAGTCCAGCTCTAACTGCCCCCTGTCTTTAACAGGTTGTTCTGCTTTCTGCTACCATGCCAGCCGACGTGTTGGAGGTGACCAAAAAGTTCATGAGAGATCCGATTCGCATCCTGGTGAAGAAGGAAGAGCTTACCCTGGAGGGTATTAAGCAGTTCTACATAAATGTTGAACGAGAGGTAGATGGGAGTTTCACTACTGACTGTCCAGTCTCTATTTTCAAATAATTGTAATGCATTCACGTTACTGACTGCACCCTTCTTTTTAAAGCACCCTGCTAAAACTGCGACAGTCGAGGCTTTGATGCCTAGCTCTTGTGGCCGTGTAAGCATGGGTACACCAAGGAAGGAGAGCATAGGCACAGTGTCGAAAGTTAGTCTTGGGAGGACCTCTTTCTTAATGTCCAGTATCCCTTGACTCAAGATGCTTTGCAACATTGCGCAATGGTTGCCTCAAAAACTATTGTTTCTTGTCTTGGGGGGGGGGGGGGGGGGGGGTTATTCATTGTGCCTTTCCAGTTTCACTGGTAATTCTAACCTATTGGTCCGTTTCATTGTCTCTAGGAGTGGAAGCTGGAGACGCTGTGTGACCTGTACGAGACTTTAACGATCACCCAGGCCGTTATCTTTCTCAACACCAGGAGAAAAGTGGACTGGCTCACTGACAAGATGCATTCCAGGGACTTCACGGTGTCTGCTCTTGTAAGATCTATTGTCACTTTGATCTCATTGTTGAATCGATTACTAACTTTTCTATAAGTTAGGATAGTCTTGTTCAGGTTTTTGAAATGCTAAATTTCAATTCTCACAGCATGGCGACATGGAACAGAAGGAGCGCGACGTCATCATGCGAGAGTTTCGGTCTGGCTCCAGCAGGGTTCTGATCACTACTGATCTTCTGGTGAGTAATGACTGCGTAGTCCTGATACTTGAGCAATAGGTCGAACTTCCTACCCAAAGTGTATTACTTTGCAACAGTCCTAAAAGTGGCCAAGCAATTCCATTTTGGGGAGATTAAGGTCTGTGCTCCACAATGGGTTTCTCTACATTGGAAATCTGTTACTTTATAAGCAGTCAACAAATGCATTGTTTCAAATGGGTTCTACCAGACGCGGTGTAGATACTGACCATATTTTTCTGGTTAAGGCTCGTGGAATTGACGTGCAGCAGGTTTCACTAGTCATAAACTATGACCTACCAACTAATCGAGAGAATTATATTCATAGGTAAGTTGCAGCCACAATCTAACCACACTGAACACTGTTTGCTGTAAACTAGTTTAATGGCCCTTGTTTTACCTTCTAGAATTGGTCGTGGTGGTCGTTTTGGCAGAAAAGGAGTTGCCATCAACTTTGTCACTGAGGAGGACAAGAGGATTCTTCGGGACATTGAGACATTTTACAACACAACTATAGAGGAGATGCCTATGAATGTGGCCGACCTGATTTGAGCCGTGAGGTCTTTTATCGCAGCGATATAAATCGTCCACTTGCATTGTGCTTATATTATTCAAAGAGGGAAAAGCTCTTAAATGCTCCAACTTTGGATAATTTGACATGTGTTAAAAGCGAAGTGTCTTTTAATGGACAGTGGTAGGTTCTAACCTTGACAGTTTGCTGGTTGGCGCTACTATAACTATGGTGTCTTTAAACAGAGTCTATATCAGGTATCTCTTTCCAAGCTCCATAGTGATGTGTGTGTTGGATATACTTCACCATTTAGTGATTTACTTGTGGACTAAAAAGTATAAGTGCTGTATAAAGTCTGCAAATTATGTTATGCTAACATATATGCTATATAGATGTATATGTTGGGTCTGGTCAATAGTGACGTGCAATCATTTACCTTCAACTTTTTTTTTTTTCTTGGTTCGCTCGCTGTATTGTGCTGATGTGGTTTTACCGTTGTGCATTGGTTTGCAAAATGTTTTTGTAAATCGTTACTCCAGTTGTCTGAATATCTTAATAAAACTGAAATTGCCATACAAAGTAATTTTTATTATAGTTTCTGAAATAATTCCTGGGTGTACCACTTTAATTTCAGTTAATGCTGATGTGGTGGTACTCTCCCACCGCTTGCCGTCGATGCGCTCAGTGTATTTCCCAATATGGCGCACTCAATGTATTTCCCAATATGGGGCACTCATTGTATTTCCCAATATGGCGCACTCAATGTATTTCCCGATATGGTGCACTCCATGCATGATTACAGCCCTTTCAAGTGTTAAACGCTGTCCCTTAGAAAAGGGACTGAACTGCATCAAGTTGTTCCAACCAAAAAATAGGTTGTATAACTCAATGGAGAGGCGTCAGTAAGCCTCTAGATATAACTAATATTTCAAATAGTATCACTATTTATGCAACGCAGGGCCTTGTATTGCGTTTTCCGAGCTGCTATGTAAATTCATTAATATTTATATTCTCTAAAACGAGCGTTTAGAGACCATGACGCGCTACGCCAGTGTTTCAAGCGGTACGCGAGAGTACTGCAGGTGGCACGTGGGGTTTTAATCTTCAGAGAGAAATACAATAGAAACAATAGAATCGAGATTATTTTAAAATAACATATGGTTCAGTAAATATAGTATGGGCTTTTTGGGCTTTCTAATGACAACTGCAGCTAACTAAGTCATTGTAATGTTTTCATTGATGTGTTAATGTTTGATTGCTAAATTAAAGCAGCGTTGCTTACTTTTCTCTCCACTGTTTCCCACTGGCAATTGTCTTGCAGTAATAATTGTGTTATAAGGGGTTGTTGGCAGTCTTTGCTAAGCCACTGCATGTGTTTTTATTTATTTTTAAAGTTTGCACATGAGATGGTCCGCGAAAGGTCTTGATGACAATTTAGTGGTAAGTTACACCTAAAAGGTAAATGACGGGAACCAGCTCTATGCGACACCAATGGGATCGACGTCATTTAACGGATCTCAGGATGGGGCTTGTACATCGTGATGTCACAGCACGATCGCCTCCATTTCGCAAATTTAGCAGCACAGGCATGTTATCGGTGGTAATGGTGTTGTGTTCTCCATGATATCTCGAATAAAACAATGTTTTCTGAAAACAAGGTTGATATCATACGCACTCTCGTTGCTCGTGGTAAGTCTACCGTGGATGGTTGAAACATTATGCCTAATAATCAAAATACTAAATTCGGTGTTTGAATGGGACTTTCACGTCCGGACCTCTTGAGCTCCACACAGACGTGGGCAGTGAAATTCCACCCTGATTCCCCCCCTTCTTAAACCCCATTTGAAATTTCTATCAGCAACGTCCAAACCGCGTAGATTCATAATCGCTTACGAGGGAAGAGGTTATTTCATACTTGTACGGTGGCAAGTAAACGATACATGTAAATAGTTTACCTTCATTGCCCGTTTCCCATTGACGTTTTTATTGGGACTTTATTAACTCACAGAAGAACACGTTGCGTGTACCCCGATCCACAAATATGTGGTAATAATGCTTTGTAAAATGAAATCCACAGGAATATTTAATGATCCACAAACACACATTTTTAACTTGTGTCTTGTTAAATGATATCAACGCAAATACAAATTTTTCACTTGTGTCATGGATGGCATCGCATGGCTCTTGTCATTTGCTTAATTTTGTTTGTGAATTGTTGTCCAATTTGTCCCACTGCTGATCTGTGGAACGTGTACGTGCAAGTTGATATTGGAGTTGAACGTGCGTAACCACAGACGAAGATTCACAGAGTTAAGGGGGGGGGGGGGGGGGGGGGGGGGGGGGGGGGGGGAGGATGATGTTACCTCGCGTCCTACGGACATGACCTCACTGCTGCAGTGAGGCAGTCTTGCGATATTTCAGAATAACCAGATTATGAATAGATTTTTCCATAGTGTAAAAAAACTTTTATATTATCCCTTTTTTTAAACTCTTCTCTCACACAGGAAACACACGTATTCACACCTTAAGGTGTGACCCCAGAAGTCACTGTTGAACATTTTCTGCAACATGCACGAGTTAAAAACTAAACATTGTGTCGCCATCGCTCACTCGGAATGGGTTCGTTCGTTTTGGTACTGTTTAAGTCATTTTCAGTTATTTTCTCTGCAAGATGTTTATAAAAAGCAGACATTATTACGCTGAAGTTAACAAAGTATAACTTAACTTGCCGCTTGGTTCATCTTCTCTTCCACCGTCTGCACAATCTCACCACCACTCACAAAACCATTGGATCTTGGAGCAGGCTCCGTCTCCAAGCAGCATGTTACCATTGGTTACAGTAGTGTATCGGTAAGCCATTGGTTTCCTGTGATACCCGGATGATGACTGGTGGATGGTTTGGACTGAATTTCAACCTGAATTTGTGAGGTTAAAAAAATAATGGGTTGAATATTACCTACCTAATAATGAAGATGGTATTTAAACAACCAAATTCAACAACAGAAAATTGTAAGCATCAAATTGCAATGCAGACAAATGCAAGCATTGTCATACATTGCCTTGTACATTGCACTTTGTTTTAATTGAATTCCCATAATTCAATATGCCATTTTGCATTGAGGACATTTGGAACTATCATACTTCAATACATTCCCATTACAACCGGGCTACCCGCTTGAAGGTGTGTCTTTATCTGATGACACAACAACACACGCACACACAGCCTATTAGTTTTATATTATAGCCTACCGTAACATTGTATTGATTCGTTTAGGAGACCGGGGACAGGCCAACAGAAACGGGGACTGTCCCCGTAAAATGGGGACATCTGGTCACCCTAGCGTATAAAGTTATAGGAATGAATGAATAATAATGACTAAAGCTGTTGAGAACCGGGGTTTCCAAGTTTTCTTGGATAGGGGCCCTTTAAAGGACCCCCATTTCACCACCAGGTGGGATGTTGATTAGCCATTACAAGCCGGAAACCGGACAGCTGTTTGGAGAACCTCTAATCCTGAAAACATCCTGACTAGGGTTCAGTTAGACCTCCATGTTTATTATAATTAAAGAGATGAGGAAAGAGCTGTGGTGACGCTACACACAGTGCCTATTTTCTAAGTATCCATATATAACAAAAATGTGTAGTGAGTGTACGTTAAGAGACTGTTGTGCTCGAGTATGGCCCTAGTTTTAGGAACCCTTCACTTTTTGAGTAATTAAAGCTTGCGATGGCATGCATGACGTCGGCTCGTAGCAATGTGCTAGATACCTTGCTGGATCATACCCTGGTGACAGGGATGACTGGCCTCGCCTCCAAGATGCAAGCCACGGGGCCAGAGAGAGACCAACTGTAGAGTTATGGGAGAAATTTACCATAACATTTAAAGGAAAAATCGAATCATTGTCTTGCCTGTATGCTCATTGAATCAAATAAGTGTGGAGAAAAGTGTAAGACTCAGTAAGGGACCACATTCCGAAGGAAATCCGTGTGGCACTAACTACACCTCCTGAAAGCCCTCGGGGATGGACCTCAGGCAGCTGATTTCAAGTTGTTGGTTTGACTCCTAAAGTGGTGACCTCTCGGACCATAGGATTCTCTCAGCCAAACAGAAAGGCATGGAGAGGGCTTCAGAGGGACCATGAAGAGGAAAGGAGCCCTTTTATTGTTATCTTCAACTTAGCTGGCACCAGGTTCAACTAAATGGGTAACTGAGGTGGGGGACACAAGAGGTGTCCAATATTTAGGCCTGAGGCATAGGGTGTTATGATTGGTCAGTGCAGGTAGGAGGGATTCACACATTTTGGGAATATAACCTGAAGCCTGATTCCAGAACAGGAGTTCTTTGCAAACCAACTCAGGTTTTGTTGTTACTTGTTGCAAGTGATAATAAAGTCTTTATTTTTCAAAGAAAAGCGTAAGACTCAGTTAGGGACCATATTCTGAAGGTAATCCATGTGGCACTAACTACACTTCCCGATAGCCCTCGGGGATGGACCTCAGTCAGGCAGTTGATTTCAAGTTGTTGGTTTGACTCCTAAAGTGGTGACCTCTCGGACCATAGGATTCTCTCAGCCAAACAGAAAGGCATGGAGAGGGCTTCAGAGGGACCATGAAGAGGAAAGGAGCCCTTTTATTGTTATCTTTAACTTAGCTGGCACCAGGTTCAACTAAATGGGTAACTGAGGTGGGGGACACAAGAGGTGTCCAATATTTAGGCCTGAGGCATAGGGTGTTATGATTGGTCAGTGCAGGTAGGAGGAATTCACACATTTTGGGAATATAACCTGAAGCCTGATTCCAGAACAGGAGTTCTTTGCAAACCAACTCGGGTTTTGTTGTTACTTGTTGCAAGTGACAATAAAGTATTTATCTTTCAAACTTCGACTTTCTCGACCTCTCTTAGTTTGTTAAAGTGTTGGGTTGTAGCCACAACAGAACAAGCAGAGACTTTGGCGTTGGGTTTCAAATGGTACATAAAAATATACAGACACAAGGCACATTGCAGATTCAGACGTATTTATCAGACCCTATATGCGTCACACGTCAAATAATTGTGTGATTTTAAAGTTTCAAATAATCAAATGGATACTGCATTTCTTTTTCACCGTTAAAATGAAGCATGTTTATCTTACAGAATCTTTGAGAAAGATAAGGGGCAAGAACCCAAATTTGTATGTGCCAATACTTGTAATACCTTGCCAACCAATGTTTACACTTTGTCCTGTATTTTGTATCATTGCAATAAAAAAGATATATTGTCTCTTTTGCCCATTCAAACTGTGGTTGGTTGCAAGCAAAAATGTTGCTACGGGAAACAAGTAAAAGACAGGTTAAAAGCCATGTAAGTTTACAAATACATTTTATTTTCTACAAACAGGGGCTTGTTAACCATATTGATCGAGGAAAGATAAACAGAAGTTTGCCCTCGTGATATAACGCCCTTTGTCATCAGAAAGAAATGGGTGAAATGGGTGAGGCAATTTTCCCTTTACCTTAACTATGACAGTTTGGCTGTGGGTGGGACATAGACTACAAGGAATGCAATGATGTGCATGTTGCAAATGTCATTTAGCACAGTTTCGCTACACAAGACAGGAAATAAAGATGTAGGTCTCCTGAAACAGCTTCAAATCAACAGCTTTGCGTTTAATTCCCCATCAGTGTCCTCAAGCGATTTTGAAATTGTCGTTGAGTAGATGAGCAAGAGTCGGTTCATGACACCGACAATGGAATAGTTATTATTTAAAGAAAAGTATGTTTACATCACATAGAAATGTAACACCTCGACCACGCTTCCTAATTCATAAATACTGGAGCCCACAAACGAAGGCCAGAGAACAAAAACACATTATCCTAATATAAGCACTTTAGTTTAAAGAGCCAGTGAACCCAAAACCACTTTGACGCGGTCATTTGTCTTATATCATGATCGTCAACATAGTAATCTATGCCATTTTATCACAGTTACTGAAATAGGTTTCAGTAACAGTTTAGAGAAAAAAGGGGTAAAATCCTGTTTTTGCCATTCTCCCCAAAACACTACGTGAACGTTCAACTCTGCTGCAGGTGGCGTTCTTTTCGTGACGTCAGACTACCTTTCCGGACACCCATAGTATAACGCTACGGTGTGTGGCGCATTTCATATACAACATTGCTTATTATAATGCTCATAACAGATACACAACAAGGTTTTGCTAGAAACACCTGTTTTGCTAGAAACACCAGTGATAGTTATTTCCCGCTAACAACACAGAATGTTGTCATGTATTTTCACCTTCAGAGCTGTAGTCGCCTAGAAGGAAATACTCACAGAAAGTATCCCTATTTCATTGTGGACCTAGTAACGTTTGCACTATTGTATGCCCTACTTTCTCCTCTTGATGTCTGCATCTTTCCCCTTGCCCCTTTCAAAAGCATACATTTTTGTGGTGTTCACTCTCTCTCTCTCTCTGAAACATTTACACAAACCACATGCACACACAGTGACCACAAACATGCAGACTTGCACACAAACACACATACACTAAATGGAGTTACTAGGCAAAGGCTCCCTTGCATGGATATGTGTTGAAAAAGTAAGGTCTACAAAGGAGAGCCAGTTTGGCTGCCGTGCAATACAGCCTCCCTAGAAACCCAGAGGTCCTCTGCTTAACGAGGGGGTCCGTCGCTACCTTCCACAGATCATAGATGTCCTCTATGTGACCATGGGACGTCATCATTTGATCGTAAATGCACACGTGATAGGGCGCCTTGCCTTCCCCTGAGAAGTACACATGCTCCTGTGGGGAAACGCCCATGGAGTGGGCGCATATCCCCATGAACACGTCATCTATGTAGATGGAGGCATTGAGCTTGAGAGTGGCCTGATAGATCTTCTCCGCCACATCCCTGGAGACCACATACCCGGCCCCGGCCGTGTAGTCCGGGTAGGTGGACCACGGGTACATCTCGTAGGGCACGTAGTACTTGCTATCCTTGTTTCGAATCGGCGGGGCCCCCCGGTGCACACGGCCGATCCAAAAGTCGGTGACATCTTTTCTTGCCTTGTCCTGCAGGTAGCCGACCAGGTTGGGCATGTGGACAAAGATGTCGTCGTCGGCAGTCATGACGAACCGGGCTTGGGCGCAGCGGGCGTGCGCCCAGTGAAACTGCTGGATGAGCTTCAGGGTCAGGTTGTGAAACGTGTCTGTGAAGTCTTGCTGGATCAAATCTCCATTGAGTCTGTCCTCATTGACGAGCTTATCCTGGACGATCGCTTTGTGGCTTTTGGTCGCGGAAGACCCCGCTCGTTTGGTCCCAGAAGGCCCTTCTGGTGAGGTCCCGGGGGCCCCTAACACAAAGACCACCTTAACGTCCGCCCCGAGGGTTTGGAAGATGTAGCTCTCGTTGCCCCAGGTGGACCGGATCGCCTCGCGCCTCTTGGTGTTCTCCGGAGAGGTTTTGACAAACAGCAGGAGGAGGACATCCTGGTTGGTGCACTTATCCTGGTGGTCCAGCAGGTAGCGGTAGTTGCTGAAGCTCAGAGCCTCCTCCTGAGGAATGGTGAAGCTGTCCTTGATGAAGGTGAAACGGTTGTCCAGGAAGCGGTATGAGTAGGACATGACATGGTTCATACTTTGGTCCAGCTGTTCCCAGCACATCATCATGAGGGACAGCACCAGACACATGGCAAACAGCTGCACACACTGGCACCTGCGCATCCTATAGAAGTTCATGAACATCCTGGAATCTTTTCGGCTTTCCTCTCACTCGCTCACTTTGCATAGGTCTTGTCAGGTCCTGGAGGCTGCGTTAGGGTCGATGACTACGGTGATGTGTGAATGGTTGCGTGTGCGTAGGCGATGGTGGTGAATCTGCATGCTAGCTGAGTATTCCATAATAAGTTTGGCACATGTGGCAGAGGATGGCAGTCATTGGTTTACACTCAGGTGGGGATTTAGAATCAAAACCTCATTGTCGTCAGATGAGTCACTTGCCGCCAGACACCCAAACACCCAGGAAATGTATCTTGAATCAGTTGGCCTCTACTCTCATGGCTCTGAAATAGAACACAGAGTGCATGTTTAGTCTGGTGATTAAATGCAAAAGTGGGAACAGGTATAAAACCTACATCAATAGGCAGATAAGTTGGAGACACTTCAACTGAAACCTTGGACCAAGGATGGATAAAAGTGAAGAGGTCCATACTTTATGCATCTTATTTTATAAATGTTGTCGTATTCATACATGACTTGTTAAGATAGATGTTCGTTTGAGAATTACTTTTTTTTTTTAGTCTGAGGGCCTACTTAATGACGTTACGTGAAGCAATTACTGAACCACATAGTGTCGAGGCTATCATCATTTGAACTCAGAATCATTTCAATTAATAATAAATCGATAAAGGATGAAAGCAATTTCAACACAACCTCACAATAATGTACATTAGTGAATCAACCGTACCTACAACCACAAGAACTGCAACAAATCAGCTTAACAGAGTGAAGGTTAAACAATGAGGCCCAGAGACTCGCCACTCATAGACCGGAACACCCGCCGCCATAACACAGCCACAGCATAAGCTGAGAGAGCCAAAGGTCAGGGGGAGCAGTGAATGCAACAGCCAACACAGCAGGGGCAGGCCACAATAGAGGGGTTACGCACACGGTGAAATCGCTGAGAGCTGTGGAAAGCTTTTGGACTCAATGGAGGATGGCAGAATGGCAGAATGGCAGAATAGCTCCGGGGGGCCACAATGCAAAAATGATAATAGCCTGCTTCCACCCCGGCCCACGAGGCTGAAAACTAGGGGGGTTGGGCCTGGTGCCTAGGACTCCAGCCACTGAGTGGCTTGGCGCTAATGGTGTCATTGGCTTAGAATGTCTCTCTCTCTTTCTATCTTTATCTAACCTACTCTCCCTCCTCTCTCTATCTCTCTCTGTTTCTTTATCTAGCCACCCATCTCTCTCTGCTCTGCTTCATAATGAGATCAAGAAAGGTTGCCTACTAACCTTTGGTTCACATCATCGCTCATAAGCAGGGAAGCCCCAGTACTCTAAACACAGAGTCATTTCACCCCGCGCTGTAGAGTGAAATGACAAATTTGTTCTAACAAATTATCACACTCTTGCACAGTACTGCCGGTATACACTAACGATACACAAACCATTGGCACCGGTCAGACTGTGACCAAAATGGTGTGTGCGTGGATGCATCTTGTCTTTGACCACTGTTGATCTCAGAAGCTGTAAATGGGTGTATAGTCGACACAGAGTTGATAACAGCTGACTCAATTATTTGGCAGTGAAGACACGTCAGTGCTACATGCTCCAATACATGCAGAAATATATGATGATTCTATCAATATAGTCCATCATGCTGAGCAGAATGCTGTTCAACCAATATTCATCATGGTATAGAAATAAAGTAGTAGTAAGGAAGCAAATTGCAAAGCAGCTACATGATTTAAATAATTTACAGCAGAGTGTCTTTATTTGAAACTTGAGCCAGCAGTGATCTGGTTTGGTTACTTTGCCTACATGAAAATATAGAGATGACGAGGTCTGTTGGTTGGGCACCGTTGCCACCCTGTTGATCCCATACCGTCATCCTTGTTAACTCATTGGATAAGCCTGGGTTGGAGGCCATGTTGAAGTCCATTTTGAAGGGTGGACGTTTTTAGAGCTGTTTGGGCATTTGGTTTGATGGGGAGGGATGGTGATGGCATCACCTCATGTGACAGGTGCTCATGGTCAGCTGACACCAATGTTAAACAATCTCATTTGACCCTCCCTTGCTCTACCCTGAAGCTCAACACTTTTCATAGAGTAAAATATGTAATCTAATTTACGCTTCTCCGCTGATGACGAGAAGTAGCTAATGTACATTTCTGAAACTGTAATAGTATAATAAATATGTCACAGTACCAGTGGTAACCAGTTTGTCATTACAAAACTAAAACTAACTAAAAATCGACTCGTTTCCTGGTCGAACATCACTAGCTGCGAATAGGGAGCTACCTTCAGCTTTGTTAGAAACCAGCAGTGTAAATGACTGTAAATTATGTTTATTGATCGTATAAGTATTAAGGTTATAATTTGGCTTGTTATTTTTGTTATTAAGGCTGGGGCTTTTGTTTTGAAGTAAGTTTTGGTAAAACTTAAACTGTTGTCTATTTGTTCATTTAGCACCTTCCTGATAAGGGCACAAGGTTTTTCATTATTTCGTTTCCTATGGTGTTTAATGTTTTAGTCATATTGTGGTCTTTTTTAAATAGTTTTGCTGAGTTTAATTTGATTGTGTTTAGGCGAGCAAGACCGCTGTATTTGTTCAATTCAAGTCAATGACTTATGACTTATTAAGAGGTTAATGCATTATTTTAGTTGGAGAATATTGTAAGGCAGTAGTACATGAAGCCTATTATCAGAATGCGAATAGATGGTAATACGTTTATTTTTGTTTTCTTTCGTAGCTCTTACGTTGTGTTCAAGGTGTGTTCACGGATCTCAGGGAGCTACAGTATCGTCTGTTTGCTAAAAAATAAACACTTTTGAACCATCAGTTAGAGAGTCAGACCATCATTCAGCCAGGGATGCTACAGTAAGAGCTTCACCTCATCGGTTCCACCACGCTCCTGTCCAAGGGCGACTGCGGAAGGACGCGATGTGATGGTCTAAGATTGTGGCACTCACTCACAAAATGGAAGCATCGGAAAACGTACTTACAGACGGTAGAGACCGGGCAATGGAAGCCTGTAAGGACAGCAAAGAGGAGAATATTCGCCGCTCTGGTCGCCTACGAAATTCCACGGAGAAGATGCTTTCGTTTCAGAGAGAGGAGGCTCACAAAAGGGAGAAAAGGCTAATTCACCTTTATGAACAATGGAAGACCCAGGCACGTAAGGCTAGAGAGCAACTAAAGTTGGACATTCCTGAGAGCCAGATCGCAGCTCTTATAGACACATTAGAGAAAGGAAAGGACGATGTTACTAACATCTATGTGGACATTAGAGATCACCTCACTCCATCCAGTGAAACAAGACGTCGTATTGATGCCTGTGAGGCAGTGACAAAGTGACACATTACTAGGATAGCTTATGAAAGGATAGCTGACATTGATGAACATTATGATAGTGGAGCAGTAAAGCAACATCTTCGTGAACTGCTTAACAGAGATTATGCTTGCTCCATCTATGGATCCACAGCCTCACCTTCAAGCCAACACTCCAGTAGCAATCCCAGCAAACACACCATTAGCTCCATCGTAGCAGCTAAAAGGGCAGATGCGGCAGCAGAGCTAGCAGCAAAGGAAGCAGAATATGAAGTGTTATTGGAGGAGGAAAGACAAAAGGAAAGGGTTACACTTTTAGAGGAACAGCAGAGGAGAGAACTCGAACCTCAGAAACGTGAGTTGGAAAGTCTAAAAGTAGAAAAGGACATAAGAGCTGCACGAATTAGGCTTGTAATCTATAACAAGGAAGTAATGTAGGAAGCTAGTGTCTGTTCTGCTGGTTACAACACTAGGGAACAACAGCATGCTCCTCCACAAGAATCAGTGTTTTCAGCTTTCATCCAGCAGCCCACACAGTGACAGCATCACCTCCACAGACAGATGTGACTTATCTGGCTCAAGCAGTCCAAGATAGCACAATTCTGAACAGGCTCCCGATGCCAGAACCATCTATTCACTGGCAACCCAATCCAGTTCATTGAGTGGATGGCTTCATTCATATCTCTCATAGACACAAAAAAACATTTCTTCAGCTGACAAATTGCATTATTTGACAAAATATGTAGGGGGTCCAGCTCGAAAGATACTTGATGGCATCTTTTATAGAAATGATGATGAAGCCTATAAAGATGCATGGAACTGTCTCGAACCAAAGGTAAGGTCATCCCTTCATGAAACATAGAGCATTTAGAGAAAAACTGGCAAACTGGCCAAAGATCCAGCCTAAGGATGCTGAAGAACTCAGGACATTTGCTGATTTCCTACACTCATGTCTCGACGCCATATCTCATGTTAAAGGTCTTGACATTTTGAATGACTGTGAAGAAAATCAGAAACTGGTTCAAAAGCTACCTGACTGGGCAGCATCACAGTGGAACCGAAAAGTCACTCAAGTCATGAAAGACAGGCAGGAGTTTCCTAACTTTCAGGATTTTGTCGCATTCATGTTAATGGAAGCAGAGATTGCCTGTAATCCTATAACTTCATTCCACGCCCTACACTCATCAGAGTCTAACTCAGAAACGTTTTCTGAGAGAAAGGAAGCCTAATCCAGTGTTCTGCATACACAGACCGTTTCAGAGACTGAAACTCAAGGGCAGTTAAAAACGGATTTAAAGCCATCATGGTCTGCTCTGTCAAGACAGTAAACATCGCCTATATAGCTGGCCTGAGTTCAAAAGGAAATCTCTGGATGAACGACGAAAATATGTGAAAGAAAAGAGACTCTGTTATGGTTGCCTGAAGTCATGCCATAATGCAAAAGACTGCCGTCACCGACTCTCATGTGACAGCTGTAAAGGAAGACATCCTATGTTTCTCCATGACGACAGCCACACTAAAGCCAAAACCATGTCAGTCCCAAATCAGAGCAGCACAGATCAAGCTGCAACCGCATTGTCTCTCAGTGTGGAAACAGAGAAACTATCTGCTAGCACCTCAATGATTGTGCCAGTGTGGATTTCCTCTATCAGCATTCCAGGTACGGAAAGGCTTGCTAATGCTCTGCTTGACACTCAAAGTGATACAGTCTTTATTGACCAAGAAGTTAGCAATAGCTTACAAACCGAGATACATCCTGTAAGGCTGAGGCTAACTACAATGATTGGAAAAGATGCATTAATGCACAGTCAAAGGGTCTCTGGTCTCAGAGTGAGAGGTTACAACTCCCCAATCCTCATTAATCTCCCTACTGCCTACACCAAGTGATACATACCAGTGAATCGAACACACATTCCTACCTGTGAAACGGCAAGGCACTGGAATCATCTCACCACAATAGCAGATGAAATCCCACCACAGCTAGAGTGTGAAGTTGGTCTTTTGATAGGCTACAATTGCTCAAGGGCACTGGCACCACGGCAAGTAATCCTGGGAGGAGATAGTGAACCCTACGCGGTTCGCACGGATCTGGGATGGAGTGTTGTGGGTTGTTCATCACCACACCCATGACTCACCAAGCATCACCAACATGTGCCACAGAGTTGCCGTCAAAGAGCTTCCTCCAGTGACTCCAGCAGATGCAATTAGGATTCTTGAGTCTGACTTTAAGGACACCAGTAAAGATGGCAAGACTGTGTCTCAGGATGACATCCTCTTCCTGAATATGTTAAAGAAAGGAATTCAGAGGAACACTCATGGCCACTATGAGATGCCACTCCCCTTTAAAGAGAAACCCCTACCTCCCTGACAATAAGCAACTAGCCATTGTCCGGCTCAGTAATCTTAAAAGAAAGCTGCTGAAAGATAATGAGTACAATGAACGCTATGTGAAGTTTATGAATGAGGTCATCGAAAAAGGTGAGGCAGAGGAAGTTCACCATCAGCGGAAGGAAGGAGAGAAATGGTATATTCCCCACCACGGAGTCTACCACCCCAAAAACCTGAGAAACTGTGGTTTTTGATTGCTCTGCTAAGTACAGGGGAACTCGCCTAAATGACCATCTTCTGTCAGGCCCAGACCTGCTGAATAATCTAACCAGTGTCCTCATCAGATTTAGACAACACCATATTGCACTGATGTGTGACATTGAGAAGATGTTTCATCAGTTCCATGTGTATGAAGCTGACAGAAACTATCTATGTTTCCTCTGGTGGAAAGATGGTGCCTTTAGTACAGAACCACAAGAATTTCGCATGAAGGTTAATCTCTTTGGTGCTGCGTCATCACCAGGATGCGCAAACTACGGACTGAAGCAACTTGCTAAGGACACTGAAAGCCTGTTTCCACTTGGCTCACAGTTCATCATGAAAGACTTCTATGTTGATGACGGTGTTACTAGCATAGCAAGTGCGGATGATGCCATTCAGCTTGCAGAGGAAGTCCAGAAGCTCTGGTGGTCGAAGACTGCACAAGTTTGTGTGTAACAACAGATCAGTGCTGGAGAGTATACCGCCATCTGAGCGTGCTGTTGAAGCAAAGGCTCTTGACCTGGCCTTTAATGAGTCAACCTTGGAGAGAGCCTTAGGAATCCATTGGCACATTGAAACCGACACTTTCAGATTTCGTGTCTGCCTAAAAGACAAGCCAGCAACACGACGTGGCATACTATCCACAGTTGCTTCCCTTTATGACCCACTGGGGTTTGTTGCCCCTTTCCTGCTCATAGGTAAAAAGGTGCTTCAGGAAATGTGTAGGCATGAAGGTGGAAGTGTCCATTGTGCTCTGGTTGTGGGAAAGTCCAGAGTAGCTCCAATTAAGGTCACGACTATCCCCAGGCTAGAGTTGACAGCTCCTGTTATGTCAGTTTCAGCAAGCAACATTCTAAAAGGAGAAGCTTGGTTTGGCAAATATTGACGAATACTTTTGGACCGACTCCAAAGTAATGTTGGGTTATATCAACAACGAGGCACGTTGTTTCCACACGTTTGTGTCAAACCGGATACAGAAAATACATCTCAGCAGTGGAAATATGTCTCTACTAATAATAACCCTGCAGACCTTGCCTCTGGAGGTTCAAGCACAAGTGAAATTCTCACATCAAGCTGGTTCACAGAACCTCAGTTCTTATGGGAGAAGGAGATAACCCCGGCTGTGGACGTTATCACAGAAATACAAATTGGAGATCCTGAAGTCAAAAGGATTCAGACATTAAACACAGACATTGGAGCAAGTGAGTCTCTCAGACCACTTGTCAAGATTTTCTTCATGGTTGAAAGCAACTCAAGCTGTCGCTCGTCTCATCCGTCGTGCCACGAGAGATAAGTCAACAGACCACAGCACTGTACAGGAACGAGAGGATGCACGGTGCATCATCATAAAGGGCTTATGGGGACAAGTGTATCCAGAAGAGATAAAGTTGCTCCGTAAGGTAGCTCAACTTCCTTCGCAGAGTAAACTATTTCACATGGATGCCTTTCTTGATCAAGATGGACTCCTCAAGGTGGGAGGAAGACTGAAAAATGCATCTCTTCCTACTTCAATGAAGCATCCAGTGATTATACCAAAGGATCATCCCATTACGAGGACAATAATCGCTCATTATCATGAGAAGGTTCAACATCAAGGAAAAGGCCTGACCATTAATGAGATCATATCAAATGGATACTGGATTCCAGGAATCAACAGGGGTGTGGCAGCACATCTGCGTCAATGAGTTACATGTCGGAAACTCAGGAGACCAGAAGATGAGAAAGGAGGAACAGCGTTCTGGCAAGCCGTCCATTGTCGAACGACCAGTGCAGAAGCTGATCTTGCTCCTAGAGACTGTTTAACCACCCTCTTCGCTCCACAACCATATCCTTTACAGTATGAAGAATTATACTTATGAACATTCTTATAGACTCAGAGTTAAAGGTAATTGAGTGTGGAAATCATTTGCTCTTTTCATTCCATATTGTTCTGAAAATCACTTATGATTTGATGGGAGTGTAAATGACCCTGAGTATGGCCCAGCATTCTTCAGTCATTTCTTTTTAATGTTTATTAATTGTAGAAGTATTAAGGTTATAATTTCGCTCGTTATTTTTGTTATTAAGGCTGAGGCTTTTATTTAGAAGTAAGACTTTCAGGAAACGGAAAAAATAAAACGAGCTCTTTTGGTAGACGGAAAACGACGGTAGATCGTCAATTGTGTTTTGTAAAACTTAAACTGTTGGCTCTTTGTTCATTTAGCACCTGGCTGATAAGGGCACAAGGTTTGCCATTATTTCGTTTCCTATGGTGTTTCATGTTTTAGTCATATTGTGGTCTTTTTTATAGTTTTGCTGAGTTGAATTTGATTGTGTTTAGGCGAGCAAGACCGCTGTATTTGTTCAATTCAAGACTTCATGACTTATTAAGAGGTTAATGCATTATTTTAGTTGGAGAATATTGTAAGGCAGTAGTACATGAAGCCTATTATCAGAATGCGTTTATTTTTGTTTTCTTTCGTAGCTCTTACGTTGTGTTCAATGTGTGTTCACGGATCTCAGGGAGCTACAGTGTCGTCTGTTTGCTCAAAAAGAAACACTTTTGAACCATCAGTTAGAGAGTCAGACCATCATTCAGCCGGGAATGCTACAAGCAGAATTTAGCGCATCACTATAGTTTCTTCTTTCTCTGATTGGGTCACAATTTAAAACGTTTCCTTGTACAAAGGGTATTGGCTATTTTAGCGGAGGGTGCTATCTGATCCTACAAACTGGTTGGAGTATTTGCATTACATGTAAACAAGCACAATACCTCCAAACTCTACAACTGAAAAGCCTTCCAGTGAATCTTGTTCCAATCCCCTTCCTCGCCCTGTGAACGTCAAACGGAACCATCCCCACTCGCAGAGCATATTTCCAAAGTTACAAGTCAACTTGTATAAATATAACAATGTGGGGGGGGGGGGGGGGGGGGGGGGGGGGGGGGAGCGAGGGAGGATATTGGGGGGGGGGGCAACATATTGTTACTTCAAAGATTTCCACCACTCACCTGGTAATGCACAACACATGTAGTCTGTCGTACGTGAATCGTAGCGTCCGGGAGAGAGGCGGCGGCAATTTGATCAACGGTCTTCCCGGTCTTCATCCAGCCTGGCGTCTGGATGAGGCTGAGGTCAGATATCAATTATTCCTTGCGTGTCTGTGAAGAAATTGCAAGTTTGTGCGTGTATTTTTTTTTCGTGTCCGCAAGTGTTCTTTGAATGGCCTGAGGTTGCGTGTGAGCATATGTGTGTGTGTGTGTGTGTGTGTGTGTGTGTGTGTGTGTGTGTGTGTGTGTGTCTGTGCGTAGCGTCAGAGAGCTTTCAAATGACATTTTTCTCGCTCGTCGTTGGGGAAAGGAGAAGGACGGAGGCGGCGTCGAAAGGGATCAAAGGCAGACTCAGTTACCGCCTCTAGCTTCTAGCCCAATGCGTAAGTTCCCCTAAGTATGTACAAACATCACCCGAGTGGTTAACCTCAGCCAGTCTCATCGTAGGCAGGATTTTTATATTTAAGACTGACGTAGTTCATTCGGATGCTTGCTTTTCTAATGCCCATCCTTTCCAATTGAGTCATTTTCTTTTAGTCTACTGCTTCATAAATGACAGGGTATAGCTATGAAAGCAAATGAATTTGCCATAATGTTTTGAATTTTTGTATAGGGAAATGTAAACACCTTGGATTTCATAACGTTCAAATATTATACTTTGAAAAGAAAGTCATCATTTTTATCATTTTGTATTTTCTAATTTGGAATATAGTATTTTTATTATCTGCAACTTGAATCATTGTATGTGACTTACTGAACACTGAAAAATATTTATTTCAAATCGTGTCGTTGTAATGTTACAACTTCAAATGCCATATTTGTATTTCAAAGAGGTTAATTCTAAACGAATACATTCAGATGACCTTGTTTTCAAAGTATGATATTTCAATGTTATGACTTCAACTGTGTTTATATGTATATTCTATTTATATTTCCTATACACTCAATGGCTTTTAAAATTCAAAACGGCGGGTCGTAGTTTTGCTTCCATGTTTTTCTTGTAGACTTTTTTTTTCTTTTCAGCTTGTTTGTCGGTGCATCACATTCACTGTGGCGTAACGCATGTTAGACTGGATTAAGTTCCATGTTGTGGCGCGGCCACCAAATAAGGTCACAGCCATTCTGACAATTCAGTTGAATGTTTTTGATTCAACTATAAAGTATGCCATTTCACGTATTTTCTTGTTAGTACAAGTGTTTAAATAGATACACAGCTATACATGGAAGCAAAACACCGACATGTTTTGAATTTGAATAAAAGCCATTGAATTTGCATATGGAAATATATAACATTGAAATATGATACTTTGAGAACTTGGTCATCTGAATGTATTCGTTTTGAATGAACATTTTTTCAACACGATTTCAAATAAATATATTTCAATGTTCACTAATTCAGATACAATAATTCAAGTTGCAAATATTAAAAATACGATGTTCATTACTCATATTCAAAATCAGAAAATTCCATGACCATTATCTGTCTGTAAAATAACTTGGTGAAAGATTTTAAAAGAATGCCCTCTCCACATTCTTCTAAAATCGTATTTTTTCAAATGTCACTTTCTAGTCTACAACCATGACTTGGCCTAATAGTTCTCTATAGACTAGGCAAACCCCCTATTCTGTGCTGTCGGATTTCGTGCATTTTATTTGAGAAGTATAGTAACTTTTTTTTTCATATTTGCTGAAAAACCATTTACATCCCGAAATCAATCAATACATGAAATGCTCTGACAAAAAGAGACAAAATCCATCCTCTGTGGCAGTCACAAGGCTGTGCCCTTCCATTCATTTCATTAGACCCAAATCGAATGATTGGATGGCCTACCTGTCTGTAGGCTTTTCCGTTCCGGATACTTTCAATATCTAGTTTCGGCCAACTCTGGTTGGTTTCTCCAAATTGCCCACCCTACATATTATCAGTGTATTGCAGCAGACCTGCGTATTTGTGCATGTTTCCAATTAACCACCAGGGGTCAGTCATTGGCTCCCACCCGTTTTTAAGTCAGTGCTCCTAACCCATAACCTGCTAAATCCTAACCTTATTTTATAACGTTGTTATAAAATAACAACGCTGTTATAAAATAAGGGTTCAATAATGATGCGTTTAGAATTTTGTGTTAAAAAAAAGAATGGATTAAAAAGGCAACGCCAAGAATAACTGATATTATCAAAATAAATTTTATTCTAGAACTTGCGATTTGAGTGATGAATAGTCAGATCGGCAGACTGCAGATTCTGCAACCATGTATGTGAAGAGAAAATAATACAACATCGTGAGGGCAAAGACAAACAACGGAATCAGAAAATTTGTATTTACATGGACTATGTGTTAAAATACGTCAACATTGAAATTGGGATTGAATATGTTTTTGTTCATATTGAGTACATAGCTACAAATAAAATCAGTTACAAACTTATTTTCGTTGAAAGAGTAAAAAATCTGTATGGGCCATTTTTATGACATAGCAAAGATAGAATAAGTACTTCAGGTAGGAACAAAAAATAGCAAACGCACTTCAATGCAGTGTAAAAGGCTTATCTAAAAACTTTACAATATAAAATACCATTCCACTGCCATAGACTTATGAAATAGTGCCTCTGTGGTACGGTCTAAATCATCAGCGACAATTTTAAAGCAAAAGGTTCAAAATATCTCAGCACAGTAGAAAAAAATGTGTTTAGAATTATTTTCTAACTAACCTTCTTTACAAAGACTGCAAGCAAAACGTCTGAATGTTTCGAAAAAGAAAAGACCCGGCGTCGACCACTTTATTCTATGATTGATGTTGGATATGAAACTAGGTCTGCGGCAGCCCAAGATGATGTCAATCCAGCATGATCCCCCCCCCCCATCCCATTCATGTTGCTTCTCTCATCTTGGGGAGTGCTGCAGCTCGGACAACATCTGGCCTTCAGAGGTGTCCATTCATGTAGTTCTTCACCATAGCTTAACGAAAGGGTCAGGTTTTTTTTTCTTTTAAGCTATGACTGTATAATGGTATTTTATAAAGAACCATTCGACATGGTCAAGATCCAACATGACTGATGGATCAGAATATCACAGACTCCATAGCTTTGCTCGTCTTCGAAGAGTTATGCAGAATGCCATGTTAAAGTGTGATACATGCGCACACACACACACACACGCACAAATGTCACATTTAAGGTCATAAAAACAAGTCTGCTTCCACATAATCCACCCCAAAAAAATACAAAATAAAACAAATTGCTTGCTTCAAATCACAATCTCTGGAGACAGAGGTAGCCAATAAGTTGATCTTCAAAACGTCCTAAACGCCGTCTATTATAGAGCTTGTCAATGCTGGGCAACCACATTTCCCCCTCATTAAAAGCAAGCCAACACAGATAATTGTGTGCGTGTGTGTGTTCATAGAGGTCAACATTTAGACAGTCACTCAGCCGAACAAGACGGACAAGCATCCAATGAAAACAGTAGAAAGTCATTAGAAGGCGTCGTCAAAGCACTGAACGCGGCGATGTCATCGGTCAAGCTGTAACACAGCGGTATGCCAAGTGAAGGGGTCGGCTCTGCGCAGGCCTCTCTGGAGAGTCTTTGCCAAACAAAGAGTGTTACGGCGGCCCTCGGCTCAAACCTGGGAGTCAAACGCTTCCGATTTAATGATCAAAAAAGGTGGAACGATTTTTGCAGACAAAACCACAAAAAAATGAATAGGCGCACGGTCTGATTATCGTTCTGCATCGCTTAGCAACAAGATGCGAGTGGTGGAGAGACGGGACACTCTTAATGACTACCTTAATACTGGTTAGCTTAGTGGTTATATAGCTGTGTCGCCCCGAGATTAGAGAGAGGCAGTATTGTGGTGGACCCCAGCACAGCTCTGTGTGTGTAATGTGAAGACCAGGAGATACATCCCTAGCCCCCGCCCCCAGCTAACAGGTGTGGAAGTAACGCGAGGCGTGACACAAACCGCCCAGATGAGACGTCTCTTCCCTCCCACCCCTTAGTCCAGCACATCATCAGCATTTATGAATACCTCGGTGTGTGTGTGTGTGTGTGTGTGTGTGTGTGTGTGTGTGTGTGTGTGTGTGTGTGTGTGTGTGTGTGTGTGTGTGTGTGTGTGTGTGTGTACGTATGGATATATATATTAACAGCTTCAGAGATAATCTGTCAATTAGGGAGGTTTTAGCTCTTTAGCTCTTTATTGACCTGATCGATATTGAAACACCTGAAATGCAGTCTTGTTTGAGTTTGAGCCGGCAAGAGAAAGAAAAGAAAAGAAAACACAAGGGCCATTGGCATAGCGTCTCAGAACCCGCCTTCTTAAATCGGTTAGAAGAAATAAAAATTAAAGAACAAGGGACACGTTCTAAACAACCTTTTGCAGTGTTGTGTGATACTTTTTTTAAACGACCAAAAAAGTATGTTGAGTGTCAGTCAGTGTAGATGACAAGCCTTCAAAAAACAAGCAAAGCCCCAACCCCGACACCCACCCCCAACAAATGTGCCTCCCAGGGACATTTGTCAAACTACAGCGACGGAGAACGTCCTGCTTCAAAAACAACAACATCCACAGGACAAGTTGGCTTGTGCAATATGCTCACGCCAACACAAAACAAATGCAAAAGAACAAAAACAAATAACCTAGCATTTATTTTACAAAGGATCCTTACATTTTGGTGTGGACTTTTAGAGTTTCCTCATTGTGAGATATGGATGGGATCTCAAATGTGTGCGTGTCAGAGCCAACGGCACGCAAACGCATGTCCGTGGACTCGCATGTTGTTGTTGTACGTCATGACTCGTCGTGTGCGAGAACTTTTCTTGGTACGAGTCCTTGAGTGGGCTTGTCGTGTGTGCGTGTGTGTGCGTGCGTGTGCGTGTGCGTGTGCGTGTGTGTGTGTGTGTGTGTGTGTGTGTGTGTGTGTGTGTGTGTGTGTGTGTGTGTTGGTAGAGCACTCCAATTGGCTGCAACGACGGGCCATGGCATCTGATGGGACTACAGCAGTGTGTGGGACAAGCAGGGAGAGAGACAGTCATTTTGGCTATGTACACATTCGTAGTCGGTCCACGGCTCCCCCAAACCAGCGTCATTTTCTCAGGTCTAGTACACACACCTGTGGAGACAAGCAGGAGGAGAAACGGCCTTAGTTCCGGCAGTCGCCCACCAGTGGCATTTGCCGCTTTTAACCGGCCTGATATGTAGTCCTTTTTAACCCATTGGTTCGATTCAATTTGAATATTTATCCCTTTTACAAATATTGACAAAAATAACAGGTAAACTTGAATCTGGGTGAATTACATGTCAAAGGCAATTTAAATATTCATTACATTTCAAAAAAGTCATTTGCATACAAAAACGGAAGTGACGAAAATTCAACAATAGGGATATTAAAGGTGCAGTGTGTAGAATTTAGTGGCATCTAGCGAAAGGAGACTTGGCAGAAATTGAATATAATATTCGTAAGTATGTTTTAAAAAGGTATATATGTAGCATTCCTGCATTAAAAATATCTATGTCATATATTATGTTGAGTTGTGTTCCTACATTATCCCAATTGTTCCCAACAATGTTCAATCACAGAGAAATCCGTAGTTTTATTCACGGTAACGGTACATAACATATAGTGAGGTCGCATGTCTATGGCGTCATTCCCCTTCACCCCGGTGAAACGTCGGTGGAAACATGCCCAAAACAGTAATCCAGTAGAGACCTCAATTAGTGAGATGATCTTTCAATATCGATCTAGCTTACTACGCTGTGCTGCTTTGAATTGAAGTGGTTCATGCCAGCCACCAGTTTCCCACAAAAACGTCACTTGTGTTATTCGTGTTTTGTTTTATCCGTCCGAGAGAACGACGCCATAGGGTTTCCCATACATTGACAATTTTATTACCGTTTAAAATGGGCAACATGTTATTTTATTGTAGAGCTGCAAAGAACACATTGACAGTGCAAGTAAACATTGGCTTGTAGTGCCAAATGTTATCGAGATGAATGATCAATACCTATTAACGGATAGCGATAATAATAGGTCTATGAATGCATCTCACCACTATGGATACAATATGTAAAGTAAATAGGCCGTTACCTCCGCCATGTCCTACAACATTTACAATGACTATGACAAAGATAACCGATTGTAAATTAGTTAAACTGATTTAATTGCAGGCTAGAGCCGTCAAATCGACGTGGTGTGATTATAATTAAATGTTGCTTTTTCGCAAAACGGAAATACCTACCGGCACCTTACACAATACAGGCCAGTACAGGCCACCGTAGGTCGCAATCTGCCACCTCACCACTAGTTGCTACTACATTCTACACACTGGACTTATACAAAAAAATAAAATAAAAATAAAAGACACTTGTCTCCGAGGCTATTATCATAATAATACCATCTTTATACCAAGTTTTCAGAATTTCTAGTGTCCTATAGACTCACCGATCCGTCTGAAGCGCTGGCTCCTACTTTGTCCCCCGTGGCGTTCCAGCACACCTCGAAGATCCCCCCTGTCCCCCGGTAGCTGTGGACCAGAGCCCCCGTCTGGGGACCACGTCACCACAAAGTTAGGATTGTGCGCCACCCGGTGGCCGCTCATCTCAGCATCAGTGCGACGGTCTTGGTGCACCGAGGTGCCATACACTGATTAACAATTTATGATAACCACTGACATCTTAACGCGTAAGGAGACAAGGTGTGATTATAATTAAATGTTGCTTAACACACAGTTGGAAAGAGTGAGACAGCGATAGAAAGAGAGAGATAAAGACACTTATAGTTGCGTGGACGTGTTATTTTGTATACATAGATCAAGGTTAAGAATTGTAACTGCTGCACATGTGACAATTAATCATTAGCTTATGCCGATATGAAAACATTAGTCTTATTTCCCTTTTATCGTTTATCAAAATGTGAGATGGAAATCAGATTGGATGCGCTCAAGGAACTGATCCCGTCTTGATCCTGAACCTAAAACTGATTTATTTGTTGAAAGGGATTCAGTGTGGTTACCTTGGTGCTCAAGGTTAACAACATTTAGGTGTAGTGTATACCGTTATGATCAAAGTTAACGACTTTGAGTTTAGGAACGGAATTTCCCAATTGTCTATTATCTTTTTTATTATTGATATCACATGGTCTGTACGCAACGCAACCCCCATATGGACTGACTGAGTGACAAAAAACCAAATCACGGCAATATTTATTAATGTTATTTATGAGCACTGGAGAGTCTGAGGTTTGTTTCCCTTCTTTCCATCAACCCACGTTCCCTGTCTTGTCTTTACTGTCCTGTCCACAAAGACCAATGAAAATAGACCTGGTGGTGCAGGAAGCTGTCGTCATGGTGTCAACGGTGGCCGTACCTGCGTGTTCCAGATGTGGACGCACTTATCGAAGGAGCCGCTGGCCAGGTGGCGTCCGTCGGGGCTGAAGGCCACGCTGTAGACGGGCTCCTGGTGGTGGGTGAGGGTGTGGATGCACACCCCGCGCTCCACGTCCCACAGACGCACCGTCGAGTCGAACGACGCGCTGGACATGGAGGAGGAGGAGGAGGAGGAGGAGGAGGAGGAGGAGGAGGAGGAGGAGGAGGAGGAGGAGGAGGAGGAGGAAAGAGGTACACGGGTTAGCTGTGAGCTGAACGGGCACAGGAGATTTTCAACAAAGATGGGACAATTTTATTTGTATCTAGGACAAAGTGGTTTCCTCTGTCTTGACACCACCGATTTTGAGTAGGTGTTTGTGTGTGTGCACTTTAGTGTTTTGTTCAAAGTGAGTGAAACGTTCCACACAGTCCCCAATAATCAATCTCCCTCATCAATAAAAACACAGCACTTCCAATAAGGACTGGTATGAACATGGGCAACAACTAATTATTACTTATTAATAATGGAAGTGAGAAAAAGGCGGGTTTTACATCACCATGGGCCTGTATTCACCTCGTGGCCATCTTGCATTCAAGATGGCCGACAGGTGACTAAGGCATTCAGTTCACCCCATCCAACTAACGCTTGGAACAAAGATGGCCTGAGTTCCGGGAGGTTTCTACAGTTTCCCCACTACCTATCAGGGAGCTTCCACTGCACCTGGCCAGCATGAGGTTGGCGCTGGGGTTGTTGGTCCCGGGCCCCGTTGGGCTCCACTTGATGGTGTAGATCTCCTTGCTGTGGGCCTGCAGGTCGTGCACGCACATGTCCTGCTTCATGCTCCAGATCTGTGGAGCAGCAGGGAGTGAAGAGGGTACAAGCGGTGTTAACAGCGCCATCTGGTGGCCTGTATGGCACACTGACGTACACGTTTTACACGCACAGAGAATTTATGTGTGTGTGTGTGTGTTTACTCCAATAAGTATGCTTTGATTATTGTCAGGCTCACTTGTAAGTGGCTTTGTATAAAAGCTTAAGCAGTAGTTATTGTCACACAGGCCTGAATGGCGTTTGTGATGGGACATAAAAGAAGGCACATTTGACGGTGTGGGGCAAAACTAGCAAGAGGTCGTGGAACGAGAAAAACACACACACACACACACACACACACACACACACACACACACACACACACACACACACACACACACACACACACACACACACACACACACACACACACACACACACACACACACACACACCTTGAGGGTCATGTCATCAGAGCAGGACGCTAGCAGGCTGCCGGTGGGGTCCCACTTGATGGCGTTCACCTCGTTCTGCAGAGGTGGAGAAGTGGAGGGAAAACGTTTGTGGGTGGGGTCGGTACATGAACAAGTAGGTAGGTAAGATTTAAGAGCTGTTGTTTGAGTGTAATTTGTTAGAAATGGCCTAGGCATCCATCAGCTACGAGTGAGTGAACTGCACTGAGAATATCGGCTCCTGCCTCTGTTTGAGCCAATTTAGAATCACGACTGCTCTCGGGTCCTTTCTGACCAATCACAGCATCTCTTCCGATACAGATCCCACGAACCAATCTATCTTGCCTGTCAATCACAGGTGAAAGAAATGAAACGATTCTCATTGGTGGAGAAATGTTGGGAGGGAGCAGAGAGGGAGGGGACATTTCCCTTAATGCGTTTTTAGGCTCTCTCACTTTTTAAATGTTGAATCATTCCCACTGCAACTTTAATTACACATTTATTAGAAAGAGGAGGTGAATATCCAATATCTTAATAACTACACCCCACTGCATTTGGATTGCGCTTGCGCGTCATAATAAACCACTTTGACTACGGGTATAGTCTGCTGGGGGATGGGGGTGGATTATGCAAAACTTTGCATAATGTTCAAACCACCTATTTGCTTTGTGATAGCTAGATGTAGGCCAGCTCTCCAAGCAGCAATCCAACATGATATTCTAGTTTTGCTTTCAGCGTTATCAAATAAATACATAACCGTAGAAATGAAAAGGAAAACAATCAGTTCATAAAAACTCGATTCTGCAGCATTGGTCTCCGCCAGCTGCGATTCAGGCAGGGACGCACACTGTGAATACACTTTTCCAGTCAGAGAGGTCCAAAATAGCCAAAACAGGCTGCGCTACATTTGGTTTCTCAAGAGATCCACGTTGTCAAAGAGCCAGGACTAATCGGACTGGAAGGTCATCAAGGCGTGGAGACGACTGCCCTCTGTTCAGGTGAACTTTAGTAACTTAACCTTCCAGGGCTATAGCTCCGCAGACATAAAATGTGGGCATTCCAGTTCAGTTGGTAATATATTTGAAAAAGAAAATGATATCCTGTACGCTTTAAGAGGTATTATTCATGATAGTTCCTTCTGTGTTATGTGGCCAAATGTACTAGCCAAGCACTCATCTCCACCCCCCTCCCCTCCTGCTTTGGAACGATGAGTGCAGTGTGTGAACACAGAGCGCTTATTTGAGGAGAGGAGAGAGGAGTTTGACGCAGAGATCTTTGGGGTGACAGCGGTTGGGACCGTTGTTTGATTTTGTTTGCAGTGACTGTTAAGCCCTAATCCCAGCAGTACAATATTTGACAGTCGGGTTGCAACAGATTTGTCGTAATTTTAAAGACAAATCAAAATCGGGTGGAGGGGAGGTGGGGGGGGGGGGGTCAATCTCCAATTCCTTCCATCAACACAGAGGAAACCGATGACACCAACTGAGTGAACTAGCATTGCATTTGCAAACTGAACAGATATCCTCAGAAAGGGAACTGCGACCGGCTCCCCAAACACCTCCTTAACACCGCCCACTCCCCCGAGGTCAGCGGCAGGGTCACCCAGAGTGTGGTTTACCGTGTGTCCCTGGAAGGTCTTGACTGGCCGGTCCTGGCCCAGCTTGCACACGTGGATGCACATGTCAGTGCTGCAGGAGGCAAACGTGTTGTTGCTCTGCCAGTCTACGTCCAGGGCAGGCGCTGGTGGAGTGAGGCAGGGAGACAGTGGGTTTGAGTGTGAGTGTGTGTCAGAGACTGACCTGGCTCCAACTTTGTATCACAAGGTATGCTAAGCTAGGTAAATATCAAATATTTAAAGCACAGTCAAATATGCGACATTATAGTGACACATATTTGACACTATGATGTCAAATACCTGGGAAATATAGTCTTGAGATTAACAAGACGGTTACCAATAACTTGAACAACCTTTGACCCCGGGTTCTCACCTGAGTGGAAAGGAAACTGCTGCTTGGCCTCCCCGGTGTGAGCGTCCCAAATGATGGTGGTCTGGAGAGGACAAATAACACTTGGATTTGATGAACACGTTTACTCATAAAATTAGCCTTGGTTTTAGAATAAAAAAGTCAAAGGACCAGGCATCAACACAGCACACTAGGATGTGACGAATCATGTTCAATTGTTGAATCGTATGTGTCCGAAATGTCTAGTATATCATATATATATATATATATATATATATATATATATATATATATATATATATTTATTTATTAATTTGTAACAACAAATTATTTCAGTTTCATTTAGATTAATAAAATGCTTTAAAAAGTAAAAATATATATAAAAATAACAATTTGTATCCTTTACCTTGTCTACACCGGCACTGAGGATGAAGTTTCCTTTCTTGTTCCACTTGAGGGCAAATATAGGACCTTTATGCTGTCCCAAGGTGCTGGCCAGGTTACCTACGACACAACAGATGGCAGGTTATTCACCTGTTCCGTTGGCTTTACTCTTCATGCCACTGGTTCAACTGAAAAGGCGGTCCTGAGTAGGGGAGCGGAAGGATTTACCGTCTTTCGTCCAGATTCTGGCAAAACCGTCATAGGATCCCGTGGCCAGCAGGGTGCCTTCACTCTGGAACCCAGAGAACCTTCTGGTTAAAGTATGTTCAGCTTAACATACTACTTACATGGGCAGCTCACTTTCACTGGCTTAAAAAGGTGCGAAGCAAATATTCTACTCGCGTTATTCGGGCGAGGTCGCTCCCGGAAAACCTCACATATTTCAACTCAAGCGAAGGACGAATTAGCATCGTTCGCGCGAGGAGAACCACGCGAAATCCGTGTGAACCAGGTCGTTTGCGTCGCGCCATTCAAGCCATCTGCGCCGCCGGCTTGGCGGGCAGAACATTTGCATCTATTCACGTCTTTGCATAGACTTTGTATGTATTGGTGCCGCGCCATCGCTTTTGGTGTGAACGCAACAGTAACACTTTTTTCAAATGGTTATTTTTTATTGCCGACAACTTGAAATGAATAGTCATAGTTATCTTTACTTTGCCAAATTAATGTACGATTCTTTTTTTGTTTATTAGTTACACGACATCCAAATGTAGCGAAGAACCACCTCTATAGTAATCATTGCGGCTGGGATGACAATTTAAAGCTAGATAGGCAATATGTTTTAGAAGTATTTTTTGTCCTATTTGTGGAAATTGTCTTTACTTCCTTTCAGCAATCAAAAAAATCCGGAATCTATCTGTCGCATGCCTGTAACAATGCCGTTCAATCATTTCACACGGCACGAATCAAATTATTGAATGGCCTACGTGTCGGTCTACCTACCTACACAGCTACCTGTGCACACTCGGCCTGTGCACTCATTTTGTCTTCCACAAGGCTAGGCAGACCTTTCGCTAAAGCTAGCGAGCTAATCGTGTGTTTTGGGGGACTGGCTTAGAAGGGAGGCCTGAAGGGAGGGCTGGGATTTTTTCGGTTGGATCCTTTTAAAAATATAGCTTACACTGGCTGGTTTTTCCAAATATCCTACCCTACCAGTAACATCCAATCAATAATAAATAAGATATCATGTTTCCATTCCTATCACAGCCGCTAAGGGGCGCTGCTGGCAAGCCTTTCATTTGAACGCCAGACAAATTGCAAACTGCAATTAGTCCGGAACCTCTCTGTTCAGTTTTGATTTCCAAGGGGCATCTCCAACGGGCGCGGACCAAAATGCATAGGCCTAAAAACCAATCATAGCAAAGAAACGGGCGACGCAGCACTGAGCGACGAAAAACTACATGTTTCTTCTCAACAAAGCTTTAAGTGCAGTGGTTTCTTATTTTCGTGAAAAATATACTGTCCAGTTAGTTTAATACTGTCTCGATAGCGGAGTCAACAGACAGTTCTACATCAGCGGCAGCCATCTTTGTTGTTGTTGAAAATGCCTCTACGGCGCGCCTCTGCACCGTCATCGTATTTATCCCGCCTCATAGTAGATCAACGATTGTGATTGATCGGTCTGTCTTGTACCGGGAACAGAAATCCTTTTTGTATGGGAGGGGAGCCAGACCTTATCTGCAGAGCAAATGAAATATGAGCTCGCGAGCTTCGTCTGGTTCCCAGGCTAATTAAAACCCTTTCCTCCAAGTCGGTTTGTACTACGCAAATTAACCGTTCTTCTTGGACACGCGTCGTATCAACAGATGAGAAAAGAAAAGAAAGAAGCAAGCCGCGCTCCCAAGACCAATTCACTCAACTTTGGCTCGGACCAAATGTCCCATTCTGTAGTAACTTGTAGAATCACATTATTGAAAAAAATTACGACGAATGAATGCATGTGACTGAGCAACAGAACAAGTCTGTTCTCCCCTACATGGCAGTGACCTGCTAACGTGGAAGGAGACCCAGGGAATGCATATACACATAAGCAAAGAGAGAGACAGAGAGACCCACACACACAAAAAGGAAAACGGGTGTGCACACATATAAACACACACATATTCCCTTACTGTTATACAAATATATAACGGAAGATATGCAGATGGGAACACACACAGACACACGACTCACATTCCAGTCGAGTGAGGTGACGTCTTTGTTGCTGGGTACGTCCTGCCCGCCCTCCCGTATGCAGTGCCTCAGGACCAGCTGGGTGGAGCCCCCTGTGCTTGCCTCACTCAGGTTCCAGATCCTAGCCGTGGAGTCCCCAGAGCTGCTCACACAACCACAACACAAAACGCACGCGGAAAATGACGCCAACTTTGTCTGCACGCGTCAAGTTACAAAGCACAGGGGGAAAAGAATATTTGGTGATCATTTGGAAACCTAGTCCAGAAGAACAGAAGAGCATGCACGAGGAAACACTTGGTGATAAAAAAACAAAAAAAAAACAGGATGCTAACCCAGAGGCAAGGAGGTCGTTGACAGGGTTCCAGGCACAGATGAACACCTCCGACTCGTGGCCCCGCAACACCATGGCCTTGCTCTGGGGGATCTCCACGTCCCGCTCCACCTCCATCATCTCCCCGTGGTGGTCTGCGCGGACACACAGGCAACACCGCTCATTACCGATTATTTATTTAGGAGGGGTGTCATCAAAAGTGAGCCAACAGGGAATTCAGAGACAGGGCATTAGGGAGCAGGTAGGGCTTAGGCATGTTGCACACCGATGCCTACAGGTCGTGTGCGGACGGCGGGGGTCGAACTCAGTACCTTTTTGCTGGGAGCCACTACAACACCATCCTGCCCCTCAAAATTGTAATGCAAACAAACGTGTGTGTGAGATCAAGTGTAATATTGACTATAGTAAATAGTAGGAAAGTTGGCAAACACGACATGTCAACATGTCAGTTAAACAGCTGCTTACGCTTACAGATCCACCTCAGATAACGACATGGGAGAGGGAGATTTATTTGTTCTAATTTCCCTTTTGCTTTTCAAGGCAGCTGCAAAAAGAACTTGGAAGACCCTAGTCTCACAAATCAGACTTAAGATTCATATCGAAAGTCTGATGGCAGACAGGCTCAAATCTTGGCGAACAGGGCGTCTTCATATTTGTTTGGACCAATCATGTTGCTGGAGGCTGAGATCTACAAATACGCGATAGGCCAATAGACACTGTGTAGACTGGCCACTGTAGAAATGTCAGAAATACACATTCAAATCCCCATCTGAAAGCTTCCTCCACTCTGGCAAAGTTGTTTTCTTCAGCATAAATTATTATTTTAAATATTTTAATAATATTTTTTATTATCGAAATATAAAGCTGAAACGATTAGTTGCTTGAAAACAACTGAATCGAATCGCAATTTAATTACAAAGGATCTCCAAGGATTGGCTCACACAGCTTCTGGTAAACATTAAGGATAAGCTTTTAGACATCTTCAACAGCATTCTCCACAAAGGGACTAGCATCCCAAGGCTTAGAATAAAGTCACACCCACCCACCCACCCCCACACCCCCACACAACCGCCTCCTTACTGCCTAAACCGTGGCCGCCGTTCTCCTCCCCGTTGGCTGCGCCCTCGCCGTTCTTTGCGGCCGGCTGGCTCCCTGCGGTGCTCCCGCTGGCTCCAGACAACGTCGCTTGCTGCTGCTGCGGTTGTTGCTGCTGCTGCTGCTGCTGCTGGGCCAGCTTGTCCCTGTAGGCCTGCTGTCGCGTCTGCACCACGTCGGGCATCACCGCGTCGATCAGGGACAGCGACTCGATGGGCCGCCCGTCGAACAGCGTCCCGTCCTGCGACGGATGCGTCCCAAGTGTGTAGGTGAAGAAGAAGAAGAAGAAGAAGAAGAAGAAGAAGAAGAAGAAGAAGAAGAAGAAGAAGAAGAAGAAGAAGAAGAAGAAGAAGAAAGTGGGAGGGGTTAGTGCACAAAATCCTCTTCTGGTTTGCGAGGTCACGGCCCCGTATGGACTTAGGTTTCGGCGTTACAGGGAGACGATTTAATGACTCGCGTGAAGTCATTTATCGGAATGAGGGACAGTTTGCCGGCATGTAGGGAGGATACCTTTCCTGGAACCTGTTGCAGTTAAACCTGCATAGTGCGAATGTTTAGTCTCCGCTAATTGCGGCCAAGTAACAAAACGCTAATCAAGTTTAGCATAGAAATCACACCCATGTCCATTCCATATCCATTTAAATGACAACTTTCCTGGCAGACTGAAAAGGTCTGCTTTTCTCATTTTAGAAAAGGCAGGTTTGCCTGGCAGCATTAACTGACAGGACAGGCATTTCTGCAAAAGGTACCTGCACATTGAATACACACCGTATGCCGCTACGTTAACAGAAAAGGAACGGAGGGGGTGGGGGAGCTACGGACCTCATTGATGCTGACTTCGGCCTCCACATACTGCAGGCCCTTCTGGATGATGGAGATGAGTGCTGCAGGGGGCACCAGGGCTCCATTGATGTTGGACTGGCTGATGTGGCTCTCTATGCCAAACGTAAACGCTGAATGGGAGAAGCCTGGGAGAGGTAAGGAAAGCCAGAGACAGGAACAAGCAGAAGGAGACAAAGACGAGAGGGTGGTATTAAAGATGATTTAACAGTATATGTGCTCATAAGTCCATCTATCAGCACTGACTCATAAACACATGAGATATGAAAGTTGAAATGCAGATCAAATCCACTTTCTGATCTCTCATATAAAATATGACTTGTATTCATCTTTTGTGAACAGGCACAATCAATTCATCATCCAATATGGCGGTTACTACCTGACTCCTGCAGGTATCTGTACACCAGAAAGTTGACCTCATCACTGCTTATGCTCATTGTTAGTCCTGGTGGTTAAACCATTTGCCAGCGCTGCATAGGAGCCTGGGTCAGAAAAGAGAGAAGCAGGAGAGTTAGAACATATACACAGAAACATACAGGTCCATTTTTAGACATATCGTAGTAAAACACAAACAAACAGACTTATTAGGCAGAGGCTTGCCTCAAGTGTGTGCATGTGTGCGTGTTAGAGTGTTTGTGTGTATGTGTCTGCGTGTCCGATATCTGCAATATCTTAAAACACACAGTAGATGAGATGCAATTAAGCTGCAGTGGCAGGTCAAAGGAGACAGAACACAAAAAGAAGACACAAGACAAAGGTTCCTGCTATGTACATAGTGATATAGAGAAATGGACGGAGGCTTAATGGAGGAGACACTAAAAAAGAAAGCACCATCCTGGTCGCTATTTGGCATGACCATGCAGTCCTGCTCCATAGGCACAGTGGTGGAGAGGGGCTAGCGGAGCAGCGCTGGCCCTGGCCCTGGGCAGGGCATGAGATCCATTCATTAGCTTACAACTGGAAGTAATTACTGGGCCTTTCTTCAAGGAGGAAGTGGGCGCTGGAGGAGCACAAGTTCCTGGAGGAAACCGGCGGTAAACCTACGTAAAAAAGATTAAAAAACTGCCAAAATCCCTGCGCTGGCGTTTGTTCAAGCAGAACCAGGCACTGTTTAAACAGGACTGGGCGGAAAATAAACAAGTGGCTGGGTTTGGATGGAGGTCCAGAACCGTCATAGTGGACAGCTGGAGAGTCAGAACCTCCCCCCCCCCCCCCCCCCCCCCCCCCTTCCCCCTCCCAATAGCAGAGAGCCACTACTAACACATAGGGCAGCCTTGAAGAAGGGAATCCTGGCAACTTACTATGAGAACTAGGCCAATAATAACAAGATGAGAGATAAACGCAGTCACCAAAATGAACAAGAACATTTAAGAGTTTGAGAGGCTATGAATTCAACTGCTGGTGTTTGTTCATACTAAAATATCAATTTATTGTTTATTAATTTATCAGAGGCTTATATCAAAAGCTACTTGCCATTCAGGAACAACTAGGGGTTAGGCCTCTTGCTCAAGGATGCTTACAGGTAGACTGGAGACATGGCTTCGAACCCAGAACCTTTCTGCTGGGACTCAAACACACTAACCACTATCAATTCTGGTCTCTATATTTGCTTATCTTCTTGTTGACTGCTAAACTGTAACTCCAAGAACATAAAACTATGTCTGCCTTTAATAACCAATGAATGCCACCAGTGTGAAAGAAGACCCCAAGAACATTGTTTGAAAAGAGCTAAAGGCAAAATCAGCCACCAACAGCTTCAACCAGTGCCAATTTTTACGAGACCATAGCTATCTAAAAAGGTATCTAAAGTGCTTGTAAGAAGCTGAATGCATCTGTTCACTCAACCATCACCAGCAACAATACCACAAACAGTGAGAAAAACAAGCCAGCAGAAAAGAACCTAGTCCACATAATTAAAAATATATATAATAATAATAAATTGATATAAAACGAGGAACTAAGTGGCCATCTATGCTGCGTCTTCCCCAACCTATTATTGCAAGGACAAACGTGGCCCCAGCTTGACTTTCACGAGCAAGACCTGCTGGCCCCCCATGTTGTGCTGCAGGTCTACATTCCAGCATAGCCAAACAAACACTGGGACGTACAATACATAGCAAGTCAGCCGTGTGAACTCTGCACAAGACCCCTTCCCCCACCACAACCTTACATTGTGTAAAAGTCAAGCCACGCACGGGCAACGTGTGACTGCATGCACTGGCGTTCTCACCAGGGAATAGCCGGGCTTTCTATTTCCAAACACACGGCTACTGTAGAACACCATAAGACAGACGGCAGCTGGATGAGCGAAGGCTATTTTGTTAACCTCTGCCACCAGCACCATCACACTATAGACTACCACCACTGACTACCTCACCCTGAACGCTTTTTAGTGACTTGAGAGAAGGGAGCTTCTTTAGGTCTTTTCCTTGACATTGACGCAAACAGGTTAAACTACCCTTAAATTGTGATTGGGAGAACAAACTTCTAAAGGGAAGAACATTTAAGGGCGAGTTTGCAGCGAGCCTTTCATTATTTCGCAATAATGACTGGCTCCCTGTACATTATCTCCATATTTACATGGCTACTTAAAGATTTCAATAATTTGACCCAAACAAATATTTTATTGGATTTAAGAAGTATTGCATTGGTTCCACAAAATAATTGGGTAATAAGTGTCCATAGCAACAATCTGTTATTCATAGCAGCGGTCTGCTATTCCAAAATAACAGACTATAGAACACTGCAAATGAGAATCATGCATTCGACAAAGACGTGAAATTATAGGTATTAATACGCTACCCATGTGATCAAGCGGTCTTCAGAGGTCCATCATGGGTCATGTGGTCCTGAGCGGGAATTCTGGAGCTCTGGAAGAAAGAAATTCCAGTCAAATATGGTATTTTGGATTAACTTTAACCAGGCCAATCTTATCAATAATACATATCAAGTATTGATTATTCTGTTATAAGTAGCCTATCCCATATATATATATTCTCTAGATGGTTCAAAACATTAACATTATAACATAATTATCAACATATTTACTTGTTGTATGCTGTATGCTGTATGCTGTATGTATTTGTACTACATCAGCAAAAAGGTGACAGGCCAAGCAGGTTTTTTTTAATGGAATTTGTCATCCAAACTAGGTCAGCAAGTTAAAGGAGGTGCGAGTTGGCATGGGGTCATTTAAATGAAGGCACTGTCGTTTTGTGCAAAGTCTACTATACAGAGCACAAGCTAAAAGCAAACAAAAAGTATTGGGACAGTAGGATTCATATCAACTACTGTAATAACTGAGGTCAGGATTTGCATGAGAGTGCTGCGTTTTAGAATGAGAGCGCTTTAGGTTTATCTTACTGAAGCACGCCTTATTCATCCAGGTTGTAATCGCCATTTCACAAATTTTTTGTTTTTTTGTTTTTCTCTCAAAACACTAGCATCAATAGCATTTCTTTTTTTCAATTTGCCCACTCAATGGCATCGAGCTAACCGATAGCTTGCTTGCCTCGCTGCTTGCGGAAATACAATGCCCATCCCCCCACACAAGGTTGCAAGTGAATGGCAAGAGAACACGCGTGCTCTCCAAGCTTATATAGGTGTATGAGATAATGGTTAATGTTAGCTGCCGTTCTTAGTAAAACAACTCTTTTGACCTGACGTATGGAGAGGTTTAGATATTGTGTTTAATTTAGGCGGTGGGTATAAACATGTGCCTTAACGTTATTAGACAGCCATTAGTCCACATGTCATGATGAGTCAATGACTGAGTAACTTGCACCGGAAAACGTATATTGACTAAAATATAAACTAAATTAATTATCAAAAGAATACTTATTTTAATGGAATTTCTTCGGGTGATTTCTAAAAACACCGATCTGGGAATTTTCTATTGCTGGATATTGTTTCGGACACAGGGTAACGTTAGCCCATAACCGTGCGTGTTATCCAGCTAGCTGGCTAGCTAGCGGCCGTGCCCATCATCAAAACACATGCCAGCCAGGCAATCTCGTTTATTTCAATGCTTTAACAAACCTGAGCTCAGAGCCCATTCGCGCATTTGAATGGCGATATACACAGAATAAAGTTTGCAAAGCCATCAACATATTCGCAAGATATGTGATAAAATAATAGATAACAGGACCACATCATCAACTAACTAGTCAGCCTTCAAAGCCCGCTTACAAGCTAGCGTGCACGGTAATACTAGCAAGTTAAGCTAATGACAGTGTTTCTGATATCCCCTACCTGCTTGCATAAGACCTTTCAATAGACGATTTCTTCTGTGCTCCCTGTTATTACATCAAACCATGGTATCCATTTCTTTCGATCGCGAAATTAATTGTATTCGCATATCAATTAATGATCATATTAAAGCTAAAGAGCCAGGCGGTAAGAAGCTAACGACGGCTTCAGATGCTCGGCACAGAGGAGTGACTTGACCCGCGAAAATGAGCTGCCTGTGACAGTAGCCTACTGTATTGAGGTTGTCAGTGATTGCGTACTTTTGTTGGCCAATTGGGATATTAGCTCACCCAAACACGATAGCGGTGTTCCCACTGGTTGCCAAATGGTTATGATTTTATTTTTTATTTGATATAATGTAAATATACCTAATGCGCATCAACCAAATATGTTATGCATGGCCTCTACCAAAAAGGAAACGTTTTAAATGAATGCTGGGGTTTTTCAGCTTACAATTGATCTGTTACTGTGTGGTATTTTCAAGAATCGCGCTGCCAATGCACTCCAGCTGAGCTATTTCCAATATATATATTTTTTCCCAGTAAATATAATAAACTACTGATCAAAACGAATATCTTTGTATAGTCCGTTTTTTTACCTGGTTCGATCAGACGTGAACGAAACGAAAATTGGGTCACATTCTAAGCGAACTTGACAAATCAAATATAAATGAATGTATGCCTCAGGCCTCTTGAGCTTTTCTCGCAGCCAAGCACCAGTCACAACAACGGTCCTCGCCCATCCCCCACTACACCTCATTTTTGCCTTACTGGTCATCCTCACTACCCATCCATTATTACTCCCCACCCCCATCCTGCGCGGCTCAGTCATTCACACTGGGACAGCCAAAACAGGCAGACTTAAATTTTGCGATCAACGTTTTACTTTTACATATTAATGTCACACATAAGAATTCATTCGGACAATTAAGATTTCCAGATTTCAAACAGATACACAATGACGCATATGTAGACGATGGATACTTGACTTAAAGGATTTACCTTGGGAATCCTTGTCATTGCTCTGGTACAATGCAACTGCAACCTACATAGGCGTATTTCTCTATTTTAAGTAAATATTTTAAGTACTATAGTCTACCAATGTAAGTTATTGCCTGGTACTGTCGTCTCGTTGCTAATTGCTTCGCTGCCGTTTCAAGCCATTCCCCCCGTGAGATGATGATGACACATCGTGAAATGCCGAATCAGTGACGAGCAGTTGCCTCCGTGCCATCCTCGGTGGTGTATTGACTCTTCTCATTAACTGGATCTCTACTAGTGTACAAACCTGACGCGCATTAATATGTACAATAACAACACAACACACTAGGCTGTTATTACTAGCACTACTAGGCTACTACTACCTTAACCACTCAACTACTAGGCCTAGGCGAACACGTTATACAAACGTATACGTTTGTATAATATGAAACAACATTTTAAACTACTATCAAAGCAGGCCAGAGTTTGACACTCACCTGTGAATATGTCACATAAGTGGTCTGTGACTGTCAATAATAATAGTGTATATGTAATATATACCCCCACCCCCCCCCCCCCCCCCCCCCCCCCCCCCACACACACACACACACACACACACACACACACACACACAGGCACACACAAATACACAAATACACCACTACCTATCTAAAGCCTTCCTGGATGTGAGCCACACACTCACACATGCACTCAAGTACCCACATACACAGACACACGCACAATCCCACCCATTAACACGTACACGAAACATACATAGACACACACTTACACACATGTCACAAACATACACATAGGATTACACAAATGTAAATACACGCACACACACACACTTCCACAATCATATGCACACATACAAAAACATATACAAGCATTTTATATTAATTGATTGATGTCATACCCCAGGGCCCAAAGGATGCATTTGGAGTAACATGAATACAATCTTGCACATCATTATATTTTCCATTATTATTTATGAGCTAAATGAAATATACAAATGTCCTGCTGTAAATGCGATAACACGGTCAAGCTAACAGGTTGGAAGGCCTTATGTCTGATTATGTTGAATAATGCATAGGTTCTATCACACAGGACAATGCCCAGTAACAAAACGTTTTATATTTTTATGTATATCCATTGTTGGATAGATTCTGTAGTCTTTGTTTGACTCCCAGCCAAAAGGAGAGAGAGAGAGAGAGAGAGAGAGAGAGAGAGAGAGAGAGAGAGAGAGAGAGAGAAAGTATTTGGCTTGCATGATTAGCAAGGGCTATTTTAGATTGTGTGAAAAGCAACAGTTGTTGTTACTCCAAATGTTGCCCACAAAGAAGGTTTGCAATTTCTATTTTGTTCTGTTTCCATTTTAAGGTTTGACCAAAATACACATACAAATGCCATTTTGGAATATGCTTTTATGGTGTAGGCTGAGCGTGATCGTCTATTCTTAGCAAGAGTAGAAATATGCAGACCTAGAAACACAATACTTCATCAATTGTCTTCTGCTGATGCTAAGCAGATGCCTGGATATGGTTCCGGATATAGATGGTGAAATAGAAGGAGAAAAAAAAACATTCCCAGAAAATTGTCATTGTCAGAACATTTTGGTCAGTTAAATGAGGCCATACAGGAAGTAAATGGCTTTATTTTCAAGGACAAAAAGGGAGGATCTACTTGTTCAACATTAAGAATGACTTATAACCGATTCTGCTGAGAAGAAGCTTACAGAAAATCTGAGGTGGGAGTCACAACTGACAATTTATATGTCAGACAAAGGTGGAAATATACCTTTCAATGTATTTCAGGATAGAGTGATTTGAAATTTCGACAGATAATAATGAATGATCATAAGTAACTAGAACATTACGTCGGGAAGACAAATTTACCAGAGAAGGGTTGTCAACATCCAGGGCCGAAGCCCTCCAGTTTGTCATTTCTGAGACGGTAGCGCCCCCTTGTGGCAAAACCCAGCAACGTCTCCTTTCCCTGTTGTCATACAGTACATTGCAATACTTTAACCGTAGTTTGATAGAACTCCTCCTGAATACCTTACGTACAGTACAGTATACACGTACAGTACATGTACAGTATAATGTGTACAGCAAAAAAGAGCAATGAGCAGCCCAGAATTAGCAGGCTCACCCAATGGGGGCAGTTATCATTGGCTATTATGGTATACAGTACAGATACAATGTGCCTGGCCCACTTATTTGAAGCATGGCAGCATTGTACAAGGGAAGTCAGATGACGAACACAGGTATGGCAGGCATTTTGTTAACTTGGGAAGAGTTTAAATAAGCCGTGTGTGGATGTTGTTCGTCAGAGCCCATATCATGTTGGAGAGCAATGGTGACAGATGCACACACTACTGTGGATCATCCTAACCACCCAAGCCCACAACAGGTAGGACCTTGCGGATTACACCTATTCATTCATGCATTCATTCATTCTGTTTCAGACAAGAAGTCCTACACTCCTGCAAGGTATAATTTTATTAATGTTATGACTTTGAGGCAATAGAAATGTAAAGACAAAGAGTTTTGATTATATATAATATTACATTGTGATATAATACACACATCCTAGATAGTACGTAGTAAAAGGAATAGTGATATCTATTTTAGAGGTCATACATGGCCAAAACAAGGGAATTATATGATTTTGTGTTGCATTTATGGGGCCCATTGTATAATGACGTTAGCTGCATAATAACAATTAGTATTATTGATTGGTGAAATTCTGTACCTGCTCATCGTAAAAGTCTCACTCAAATGCTTAACTTTCATCAACTAAAAATCAGTGCCTATGTGACAAGCATGCATATATGTTACACACTATTTCACACTAGACACATGCATGCAACATACATGATTGTATGACTAGACTAGACTTATGCGACTTCCATATGAATGGCATTTACAACATGCTCTTGATGTGCAAGTCATGTGCCCTATACAGGCCATAATATCGAATTGCCATTCTCCACTTTTAGCATTGTTAAAGTGTTTACTGCCCATACTTTGACCTGCAGGGTCCCCCACATACAGTAGGGCTTGTGTCTTTCTAAAACCACCATACTAGCCATGCACACTGGGCCCACCTGGCCAATAATCTCTGTATGGCAACATGCACACGCTAAGGCATTCTTCATTAAACACTAAATCAATAGCAGGCTTTAAAGTCTGCTGCTCAGGGTGCTTTGTAGGAGATATAAACTAAAACATGTAGACGTAAGCCTTCAGTGAATCCAGCTAAGACATTACACTCGTTGACGGCCCTTTTTGATGGCCCTCAAATACAATGACACGCAACCATAACATACAGGCCTACATGTCTGAGGTTTACCACGAACGACATCGATGGATCATTCACTCACACAGAAGGTTAGCATTAAGTTATCAGAGAGTGCAATGAACCAGACATAGAGTTATAAATAATAATAATAATAGTATGGTCCATTGATCCCATCTATGGCACATACTGGCGTAGTTTATCTAAACGATAAAGGGGAAAACCTGTGAACTTGGCATTCTGCCATTAGCTGGCTATAGTTTTGTCATCAGTACATACAGTGGTAGGCACAGAGCAGAGCATCAGAATCAGTCCCGCATGGTGTCAAGTGATCTGTCAGCACACACAGTGACTCCTGAGTAACCAAACAGAGGGGGACAAATATATACAACATAAATGTCAGCTTTCATCACCAAACATTTGCAACCTATCTTGTTTCAGTTTTGAATAATCATTATATAATAACTTGATATGATAATATATAATAATGATGATACATAATGCATAATACTAATCATAATAACCATACTAATCATAATAACAATGATACTTAAATATTTCTAATTATTAAAATGTAACTTTTCATTAGCATTAAGTTGTTATAGCAGCATGCTTAGATTTAAGTTTACATTTCTCAGAGATAAATATGATACAAAATCCTCGTCAGCAGCAATATGTGATATGGAAAGGATAAAGTTGAATCCCTTCCTTCCTTTATCATTTGGTAAGAATTTGCATTGCATTGGAGTACAGTTGCTTTGACTACTAAGCCACATCATGTCATGTAATGCAATACTCCATGTATCTCAAGACATATAACTAGGGAAACATTAAAAGGTCATCTGTTATTAAGAAGAAAAATACCAAACACAAAGGTCAATAGTCACCCCTTTTATGACCTTAGACAGGAAGCCCCTTGCCAAGTGCGGCCTTCCAAGTGCGTGAAGCACCTGTGAACCGGACATTTAAGTGGACCTGAGAGTTTTTGCCAAAGTGGGCAAAAGGAGTACGCTGGTCCTTCTGAAAGTGTGTGTCCCTTGTTTGGCTCAAATCACTGCAGAAAATAACCCAGAAAAGGTTTGTATTCAAACAGAGAATGAGAATATAAATATATTGGTCTATTGGGTGTGATTTGTTATGATTTCTATAATTCACTCTGTGTGACATTGCAGATCCCATATTAGGTTTATGATTTTTGCATTGATTTGAGCCAAGTGTCTAGCATTGAAATGTTGTTGTCTTTTTCCACATGACAACATTGTTTCTTAAGCAGCTGGGAAAGTCATTCAATGAGGAAATTACTCATAAAAGAAGAATTTGTTGGACTGTTCTCCCTCTGTTGTGACCCACATTGTAGGGTGTATCCTCTACAAGACTAAACCCTCGCCTTCTCTCTCTTAACACTCAAATTTGTTTAACAACTTAAATCTGCCCTCTATTTTGCTCGCACATTACCAAGAAAATAATCACATGAGGAAACCACATTTCCAAAATTGATGAGTGAAAAAAGTGAAAGAGAAGAGTATGCATTAACATCTGGTTTGGTTTTCTAATAGGATCTTGAATGAGAATAAAATAAATTTCTGAATATTTAATAAAGAATTTGGATTATTGAGTGCAATGCCTGTTGACCTGACATTTCAAATGTTTTAATATATCATCCTTAATAAAAAGCCAATCGTGAAAGATTTTTTGCAATCGATCCTCTCTTCATTGCCGACCCCCTGTGGGACATAAATAGCTAGATAGCTCATAATGTATTCATTTGTTTTGTCTGAGTGGAAACAAATAAAAGGTGAATGAGCCTGAAGGGTCGGTAGGGGTCCAGGCTGTGTACCACTGGCTGCAATATTTACTGTCTCAGCGGATCGGAGCAGGCGATAGGAAACCACCAGCCAGACCCTTGTTGGTGCTGCTCCACCAATGAGTTTGTGTTGACAGCAGGGTGTTCATGCTACAGGCAGGTACTATATGCGTTTCAAACCGGTGCCAGTTTAGTTTGTCAGCATTACCACCTTTCATCTATGCCCATCCCTCATCATCTCATGCTAACCTCATTAGCATTACTGTGTGTTTGAAATGAGATATTTACCTAGTGACAGGGAGCTCAGTGCCTTTTTCCCTTGGCACCACGTGACATCATAAACTCTAGAATCCTGTTTAGGTGGTGGTGGTGGTGATGGTCGCGTTGTAGTGTTGTTTTAAAATACATCAATGATATGTTTGTGTATTGGGAGTTGTTGGAGCTTGTGAGTTTGGCAAGCCGTTCAGTATGCACCAAAGGTACAGTATCATTTGTCCTGCTTCGTTATTGTTTTGCCTTAATATAACATTTTCAGCAAATTATGAAATATAATATCCAACAACTTTGATTATTTTTGTTCTTATGATCCTTAAATCTATTGTATTGTGGAAATATTACATATTCGTCACAACAGGGGTACTATGTTTCACAGGTATAACAACACAGCAATAATTCTTCTCCGTAGGTCTTTTCAACAATCTCTTCACACCCCTTCATCAAGTAAAGGAGGGCGCCAGTCTTCAGGAAAGATGTTCTTTGTTGCTGGCTCCAAACACACCGGAGGAGCAGCCAGAGGAAATGAAAAGTGAATATTTTCTCATCATCTCAAAATATACCAGATGCAACCTCTATGTGTCTGCATTCATATTAATCAACAAAACACTTAAACCTTTCCTTCTGTCACTAGGTCCATGTACCAGAAGTTCCGCGATGTGGATATATTGGACAAGAAGAAAACAGTGACAGCTCTGAAACCCGGAGAAGATCGAGCCATTCTGCTGGGTCTGGGGATGATCATCTCCTCAGTGATGATGTACTTTGTCCTGGGTATCACCATCCTGCGCTCCTACGCAGACAGGTCAAATAAGAAAATATAGTACTTTATTAATCCCATATGGTAAATTCAGGGTGGAGATTCATATTTGTATTTAATTTGGAAGTACTTCCATTTATTCTGGGATCGATCTGCAACATACGCAGCCTGACCTGTAGGCCTGCTAGAGCACGGCGCCCTCATCTTACTGTCTGTAAAGTCAATAATTGAGTAAAGCTTCTGCTAAATGGGTTCGACTTTCAAAACATCCTCCTTTGCAACTTGAACCACAGTGTGTGGACAGAGGAGGGAGTGTGTGTGGTTCTCAACTCCACCATCGCCGCGGACGTCAACTGCTCCTACCACTGCGGACCGGACTGCTGGAGGGCCTCGCGGTACCCCTGTCTGCAGATCTACGTGAGCGTCAACAACACGGGCCGCGTGAGCCGGCTGTCCCACAACGAGGAGACCCAGGACGCCAGCTCTGAAGTGAGTAAGCTGGTGGCGGCGGTGGTGGTGGTGGTGGTGTCAGAAAGGGAGGGGAACAAACACAAAATAAATACCGGGAATGGCTGAACCGTGTCAAATGTTGGCAACTGGTCTTTAGATGCTTGGCGGACTTGATACCTGACTTACACCCACACCGATTCAGAAAATGTGAACAGAGCTCATGTTTAATGTCAGCAGGAAAAAGTGAGAGATGAGAGAGAGAGAGAGAGAGAGAGAGAGAGAGAGAGAGAGAGAGAGAGAGAGAGAGAGAGATGTGAACAGGAACGGTTGCCATCACGGATGTTTTGAATGGACTTAGGGATGATGACCAGGACAGCATTTGTTGCTGATGACATAATGCTATTTTATTTTTAAAGGCGGGGGGGGGGGGGGGGGGGGGGTCCAACACCCAAACCACTTCATACTATCCTGCCACTGCATCAATGAACAAGACACCTAACCCCCTCACTGCTACGTAATCACATGCATCTGTATCCTCTGTCAATTCACTTTGGACTCAATCAGTATCTCAAAACAGTGCACTTGAGATAACCCTACGTGTGCGTCATTACATATCTATCTCTGTCCAGTGCTTCTTCGTGCCCAAGTGCCAGAAGGAGATGGCGGTCATGCAGGCCATGGTGGTGAACATCTCGGAGCGTCTGAAGGCCAACCAGCAAATCTCCTGTTACTACGACCCCAGCGAGAGGCAGCACGACACCGTGCTCCTCACCCGGCTGTATGGCAGCACCGCCGTCTTCCACTCGCTCTTCTGGCCCTCGTGTATGCTCACCGGCGGCACCCTCATCATCATCATGGTGAAGCTGACCCAGTACCTCTCCATACTGTGTGAGGAGCTTGGCAAGGTCCACAAGTGAGAGGAAGAGGAAGGTGGAGGAGCGCTAGGTAGGCAGCTGAAGTGAGAAGTGAAAAGAGAAAATAAATCTGTGACATCAGGAAAAGAAGAAGCTGCCCTCTTGTAGCGTTGCTTTCCCGCTGTGGAACAGATTCATTTATCCTCACCTCAAGTATTTAACAATCTTTAACGTGTTTAAAGATTATAACGTTAAAATTGAGTGTTTGGTGTTGTTGTGGCTTATTTAAGGTTGCACATAAAACACTTCAAGTACCACAGGGCAACAAATATTGCTATGGCAGGTGCCTTTTAAAAAGATAGAGGAATTAATCTCGAATAAAATATTGTTGTTCTGGATTTCAATTGACATGCAATACATACAAGAACAAGCATCTGAAGATACAGCTTCAAGCGTAATCCAAAAATATATTTTGCTTAAAATTGTGTATATTGAGCAATATATATATGCACATACAACATATATAATAGTTTTTTTCTTTTATTTATTTATATATGTATGTATATGGAAGTTATATATATATATAGATATCTATCTATATCTACATATAGATAGATATCTATATCCATCCAGCCAATAGCTCTAGTCTAATTGGTGCATGACAAACTGTTTGGGTCTGCACACAACTGTACGGACACATTGTACATTTACATCTTTCGTCTTTGTTTTGATGTCCCGCGTGATGGGTTTTCATTGGAGGCGCTTTACTACGATTTCATAAGTAAAATGTAATAAATTGTAATGGTCGTTTATGGTGATTTTCTATTATCTTGTCTAATGACTAATTGTTTTCTTCACATTCATTCTAAGGGAGGGCGGTCCATGATGAGACTGCTAACCTCCTTGCAGCGAGCTAACAGTGTGCGGCTAGCGAGCTTTCAAAGTATGCCGTGTATTTCGGAACCGCCACGATGAATATTACGATGGAGTGCTATATACGCATCTCTCCCCAATATATCGGCCCCGTCACCAGTAGCTATACAATTTATTCTTAAAGGACGGGTTTTTTCCGACTTTCATCGATCCCAACTTCGATGGACTAGAGCTAGTGAGACGCTCGGGACGGGTACGGACGTTATTCGTTCAGGTAGCTAACGCTAATTAGCCTACTGGCTTTTAGGTTATTGGCTAACCGGTTAGCTAGCTGACAAACATAGCCATGTACTTGCGGTTTTGTAATTTATCAATGAAAAGTAAAGAGCGTCATCTTTTAATTTAGTCAACACTGTCGATAGCAGGCACGCCATTCGCTGCCATCCCTCTTTTAGCTCACTTTATTAAGTGAACAGTGAACCCGTTAAGATCGAAAAGTGACTGGTTTTGCTCAGTGAACTTAGCTAGCTACTAGGTCATGTATACTGGAATGAACACTCAATACACCCTATAGCAGTCAGCGCAAATACTGAAGGAGTTGGCTTGCTTTGCCTACCCAAAAGCTAACGATAGCTAGCTGAATCGAAGTAACGCTATTAAATATGAGCTAGCCACTAGGTTTGTTTACATGAACGCTTGCGTGCCATTAGCTTCAAAACAACCCAACTCATTGTCACGCACTATGCAGTTGTTACCTGTCAACCTATTCATTCATGCTGATGCAAAAGTCAACGTTTGAGTTTCTGTAAATTGAACGTTGTTTGTTGTTTGACCTGATACGTTTAGTCTAGGTAGGCCTACATGTTATAACACTTTTATAAATTATCGATATTTATAAAGCTATTGGTATTTTCATTCATGGTATTTCATATGTAACGTTACTCTCACTCTAAATACGCCAGTTGATATTGTTTACATTTCAGTATCACATATTTTCTTCCTTTTTACCAGTCGTTTTTCCATTCTACTGTGCGCCCAATATTGTTAAATAATTGTGGGAATATCGTATCTAGATTGTAGATCTGGATTACGAAGCTACGTGTCATGATGAGCTGACCACACAACATGAATGCCACTAACGTTGACACCACTTACCAAATAGAACAACAACATTAAATTATCCCCCAGACCATAGGAAGAAACTTAAAATGCAATTTACACCTCTCTTTCTCCTTTTATTTTCAGCACAAACACACACAGCATCCACCTTATATAGCAAGCACTGAGGAAAACCAGAGGAGGTAGAGAAGCCCCCAAGAAGCAGGATGCCTCCCAGGCCGTCGTCGGGGGAACTATGGGGCATGCACTTGATGCCCCCGCGCATCCTGGTGGACTGCCTCCTGCCCAACGGCATGTTTCTCACGCTGGAGTGCCTGCGGGAGGCCACGCTGATCATGGTGAAGCACGAGCTGTTCAAGGAGGCCCGGAAACACCCGCTGCACCATCTGCTGCAGGAGGAGACGTCCTACATCTTCGTCAGTGTCACGCAGGAGGCCGAGCGAGAGGAGTTCTACGACGAGACGCGCCGGCTGTGCGACCTCAGGCTCTTCCAGGCCTTCCTGAAGGTCATCGAGCCTGTAGGCAACAGGGAGGAGAAGATCCTCAATAGGGAGATTGGTAGGTCGGGAGTATTTTTAGTTACAAATGCCTGGGCAGTCTACTGTAGGTTATGGTGATGGTGGTAATGGTGGTACTGGGTTCGGTCCTCAGTGTCTGCAGCCTACCTGTAGAGATCCTTAGAGCAGGATAGTGTCGTTGGCATGGGTGTTCGACTCACTGGTACTGGGTTTAAGCCCCAATGACTTTGACTTAACCTGGAGCATGATGCCTAACTCTTACCCTCTCCTTAATTACATGTATCTGTCACTTTGGGTAAAAGCAAATGCTAAATGACAAATTTGTAGATGGCCAGTATTATTGTTGTTGTAATTGTGTTTGAGCTTAGCGTGTCTTCTTTCAGCTTCTTTCAATGCTGTTTATATGCAAGTAGCACTAGTTCAAATCATTTAACTCATGTTAATCAGGGTGTGGTTGTACAGTATAATATGATAATATATCCTCTTACTACGCTCTTTCAGGATTTGCCATAGGGATGCCCATATGCGAGTTTGATCTGGTGAAGGACCCAGAAGTCCAGGACTTCAGGAGGAACATCCTGAACGTGTGCAAGGAGGCGGTGGACCTCCGGGACACCAACGGGCCTCATAGCCGGGCTCTGTACGTCTACCCCCCCAACGTAGAGACCTCCACAGAACTTCCAAAGCACATCTTCAATAAGCTAGACAAGGGTACAGACCTTTTTCGATCTCCTACAGGCCACCATACAATATTGCAGCCATTGTTTCATCATCCTATATATATATATATATATATGGATGGTAGGGCTCTACGACAATTGATATATTATACAAATACAGTTAATTGTAATTGCCAATATTTTGCCCAATATTGTGATGAAGATGATTCATTGGGATTCACCGATTTGGATCAATTAATATTCTTCGGCACCTACTGTTTATAAAACAATAATTATAAAGCAATTGCAGAGTTGTAACGGTTTGTAATTTGATTGAATGTAGCAGTAGTACAAAATCAAATACATAGTTTTTAGAATAATATTTATTTGTTTTGATAAATTAATTGTGACCTCTCTTGGTAAGCCAATCGCATAAGCTGAAAATTTGATTCATATGCAATTAATTGTGCACCGATACTGGATATTGGTTCCCCCTCCTCTTCAGGTCAGATCATCGTGGTGATATGGGTGATCGTGACGCCCAGCAACGACAAGCAGAAGTACACGCTGAAGATCAACCACGACTACGTGCCGGAGCAGGTGATCGCAGAGGCCATCAAGAAGAAGACCCGCAGTATGCTGCTCACCCAGGAGCAGCTGAAGATGTGTGTGCAGGAGTACCAGGGCAAGTACATCCTCAAGGTGTGCGGCTGCGATGAGTACCTGCTGGAGAAGTACCCTCTGAGTCAGTACAAGGTGAGTGGACCCCCAGCACGACTTCCACACCCACCCCCCACCCCACTTTCTGGTGCTCCGCTGAAGCGAAACTCGGCCCGGGATGTGGCTAGGCGTACGATGACTGGAGCTGCCCAGAGTGTTTCATTGTTTGTGTGTGTGCCTGTGAGTGTGAGGGTGGGGTTCCATACGAGTTTAAAAGTTGGGTGACATATCATTCATTCTCCATTGTCTCTGCACTTGCAAGTTATGGCAATGAAAATGAACCAAAATTGCTTACATGGTTTACATGACGTTACATTTGTTTAACTTGCTTGTACCGCACCCCGTAACTCCATACAATTCTAATCATCCCTTTATATATACATTACATTTATCAAGTTACTGTACGTAATACGCCATAAGTATCCGGAAAAGTGTATGAAATAATGGAATCAGTATTGTGACTTCCACATGAACAGGAAATATTTGGCAAATTCGAAGAAATGCTCTGCGTGTTTCAAATTTGCAGGCACAACATCCGTGGTTCCATTGCGGGATGGAATGATTGCTTAGAGTCCGATTTCAAATCAGCAACAAGCTGACCTAAAATCCTGAAAATCAAACTGTCCGCACTATGGTTGATGAATAATGTTGCTTAACCTCTCCTGACAGTATGTGCGTAGCTGCATCATGCTGGGTCGGATGCCCAACCTGATGCTGATGGCGAAGGACAGCCTCTACTCCCAGCTGCCCATGGACACCTTTACCATGCCCTCGTATGCCCGCCGCATCTCCACGGCGACGCCCTACATGAACGGCGAGACGGCCACTAAGTGTCTGTGGGCCATCAACGGCACGCTGCGCATCAGGATACTATGTGCCACGTATGTCAACGTCAACATACGGGACATTGACAAGGTAACACAAGCTGGGTTTGTGGCGGCAGAGCCTATCTCAGTGGTTCCTAAGGCTGCCCCCTAATAGTCGACCAACCATTAAGTCGATCAGAAGAGGCTTAGTTGACCGAGTATTAGTCGCTTGGTCGTGCAAAAAGTACAATATTTAAATACAACGCAACAAGCTCACAACCGAATACATCCGTGCTCGCGAAAAGCCCTGATTTATCCCATCGCTGCATCTTGTCCGCTAAACATTGATGTGTAACAATGCCTGCGAAAGTTCACCCTCCCGGACACTGCTATTTACATAAAGCGCTCCCCCTATGGAGCTCCATACATCTACACCAGACATACACCGGGAGTTCATACTATACATGCCCGCGAAGGTGAACCCTCCTGGACACCGCCATTAGCATAACCGCTCCCCCGATGTAGCTCCATACATCCACAACACCGGACACGAAAAATACAAACAAACATTTTGTTGTTGGGACTAAAATAGGTTTGTTTGCCAACATTTAGTGTCTGGCCCGAGTTCCCCAATATTTCACAATAGTGACTGCCCTCCAGAAAAATACATAACATCAAAACTGAAAGTAAAATATAAAGGAGCCTTGCACTGCTGTGGTTTTTATTTTTTTTAAAGTTAGAAATATATTGGATATTCAAGATCTGACGCTTGGAAGTAAAGAAGCAATCAAAGTTATTAGTCCCTTGTGTCTAGTGGTGTATACCTGCCCAGGAGACGGTGCTTCCAAGCAAAGCCGTTAGGCAGCAGCACTCATCTCTAAAGAGCCTTCGTTTGGTCAATATTTATACACAATAGGCATAATACAAAGTACCCTGCCCTAAACAATAGCCTAACTAAACGCAATTAAACCGGCGACGTCTCTCGTTTCAAAATGTCCCCAATGGATATAACATTAAAATCGCTGTTTAGAAGTGTATCACCAGCCCTACAACAGTGAAAAGCAGGTAAAAAAACTGCGTTGTCAGTGGATCTCAGGTGTGTGTTTAACACGCATAGTGTCTATAATAGAGGTTAAACAGATTTCCGATATCTGTATGTTGGTGAAAAGAATATTGCAGACTTTTTTTGCGCACCTTAAAAGAACCAACAAAACCAATACAGTAATACTCTTTGAATTTTGGACCCGGTATTCGATTAGAGTTTTTTGGTAATTCTACATACTGCATTCATACATTGTGAACCGCAGCGTGTGTGTGCTTGTAATTTTTTTATTTTAAAGGCTCATTAAGTAGCACAGTGTTATCGATCTCTCAGCCCTGGAACTCAAACTATTTTCTTATGCCCCAATAAAAATAATTACGTCAAAAGTGTGACGATTAGTCGACTATTGGCTTGAAATGACGACCATGATCCTGGACCAGCTCCATGGAATAGCCGGACCCCTGAGTCAGAGAACGGCGGGTAGGAGATGCGTGAACTATCTCCTACTGTGAACTCCCAAGTGTACGGAGGTCTGTGGAGAATGAGATGAAGCAACACTTTGTCACCTTCATACAACGGATCTTCGATCAAGATCATGCAGAGCTGGCTCCACCATTGGCAGTGGGAGAAGAGTGCTGGTACCTCCCCACATTCGGAGTGTATCACCCCCGCAAGCCAGGTCAAATCCGCGTCGTAATTGACTCCGCCAAACATAATGGAGTGTCCGTTAACGATGTGTTGCTGACCGGACCAGACTTGAACAACGGTTTGCTGGGGGTTCTGATGCAATTTCGACGTGAACAGATTGCTGTCACCGCAGACATCTAACAGATGTTCCATAATTTCATCTTGAGGGAAGATCACAGGAACTTCCTCCGATTCTTATGGTTCAAGAACGACGACCCTACGGATGAGGTTGTCGAATACCGGATACGGGTCCATGTATTTGGCAACAGCCCCTCTCCAGCATTAGCAACCTACGGCCTCAGACAAGCTGCTCTACACGGAGAAGATGAGTTTGGCAGTGCAGCAAAGGAGTTCATACATAAAGACTTCTATCTATGTGGACAATGGCCTCAGATCTTTGCCCTCCGTAACTGAAGCCGTCAGCTTACTCAAAGCAGCATGAGGTATGCTGAGTATGTCCAACCTACACCTCCACAAGATTGCATCCAACTGTCCTGCAGTCATGCAAGCATTTCCATCCTCTGAGTATGCCAAGGACCTCGACCTAGAAATGGATTCTCCTCCAGTACAGTGCAGTCTAGGATTGACCTGGGACCTGAGCAACGATACATTCACCTTCCGGGTCGCCAGCACCAAGAAGCCCTTCACACGCAGAAGTGTGCTTGCTACTGCAAACAGTTTGTTTGATCCACTTGGTCTAGCGGCTTTGATCTCCATACAAGGAAAGTTCCTGCTGAGAGAACTCACCCATGATACCGTTGACTGGGACGAGCACCTCCTAGCTGAAAAGGAAGCAGAGTGGATCGCTTGGAGAGATTCACTACAAGCTCTCGAACACTTTGAGACTCCTTGTTGCTACACGAGTACATCTGTTTCTAATGCCCAGTGCGTGGAGCTGCACATCTTTTCGGATTCTTCTATGAAAGCTATCGCTGCAGTGGTCTACCTGAAGGTGTTGGATGACAGCGGCATGGACCACGTAGGATTTGTCAAGGGGAAGGCCAAGTTAGCTCCTATGTCAGTCCTTACAGTCCCACGGCTTGTGCTAGGAGGTGCAGTCCTAGCAGTCGAGATCGCAGAACTGGTGTCCAGAGAATTGGATGTCAAGATTGACGACATGAGGTTTTACACAGACAGCAAGGTTGTGCTGGGTTACATTCACAATGTTACCTGCAAGTTCTACGTGTACGTCAGTAACAAAGTAGAACGCATCAGGAAGTTCTCGAGCCCTGAACAGTGGCACTACCCACCAGCCAGAATCCAGACTTTTGGGAGCGGTTTCGTATGCCAGTAACACAGTTGTGGGATGTGTTTGGAAACAGAACCTTGTTTTTTGTTAGTACAAATAAATCGTGAACCTTAAGCGCGTCAAGCAAAGTTATTCCCCAGCTCAGCCTCTCGGCGGACACACTCAAGTTTTAGATAGCCGCCTACATTGGATGTGCCCAAAGCGAAGCATATCAAACTGAGATGTCTTGTCTGAAGCAAGGGATGGACATTCCGAATGACAGTCCATTTGAGGAAGTTGGATCCTGTCCTCGATGGCAAGGGACTTCTGAGAATTGGGGGCCGACTTCATCATTCAACTCTCACAGCAGAAGAGAAACACCCTCTCATCGTCAATGGTCGCAGCCACATCGGCACTCTACTCATCAACTACTACCACGAGAGAGTCAAGCACCAAGGCCGGGTCTTCACGGAGGGAGCTATACGTTCTGATGGCATCTGGATCGTTGGAGCCAAGAGATGTATCGCGAGACTTGGGTGCTTCCTTGATTCCGATCTACACCGCCAGCAATGGAGAAGAGTCCAGCACTTGGCCAACACGTTTTGGGAGAGGTGGAGGCGCGAGTATCTCTCTACACTCCAGAGTCGTTCCACGTGGCAAAAGACCCATCCCAACATCAAGGAAGGAGACCTAGTGCTTCGTCATGATACCCAGGTGAAGAGGAATCAGTGGCCCATGGCATTGATCACGAAAGCCTTCCCTGCAAGCGACGTTATGGTCATGATGTTGGAGCTCAAGGTCGCCAGAGGAGGGACCTCCAAGACCTTCCTCCGCCCCATTACTGAGGTGGTGGTCCTCATATCCCACTAGGGTTAAATAGACTCTTACTCAACCCCCAGGTGTTTAGTCTTTCATAGTAATATTGTGTTCAATACCAGGCAAGGAGTATGTTACATGCATTCATTCTGTTTAAGTGTTCTGGAACCCCCCGTAGGCCAGTAAGTAGAATGCAGCCTATTCCTGTTAATTTAGATGTTTGCGTTCTAATTGGTTGTTTAAAGTCACATTGTTGTTAGTCTCTTGATCAGTTCAGAGGTTAGCAGCCATTTTCCTGTAAAGCAAGCTAGGTTCAAGATCGCTCTGTTCATCTGGCTCCATCTGCCTGTGTAAGCCTTGGAGAAGCTTTGTTTGTGAGTACATTAGTTCATCTATGTTTATAGAAATTATTTCTGCTCATATTTCATTGTATTTCATTACATTTATTTATATTTCATAGTCATTTTGCATTGGTTTATTTATAGTTTCACACTATCAGAAAAACTTGACCATAACGAAACACTGTATATTCAATAAATGGATGTACTTTGATGCACTTTGACAATAGACTTTATGCTGCCTCGTCATTGGAGCTACCTAGTGCTACTTCAGTCAAGTTAGTGTTTAGCTATCTGGTGATGGGTGCCGCGCTACGCGCTCAGGTGCCAGAATAAGTATAGTATCGTTTATGTCAGCAATCTCCTGCGATCCCATATGCAAGTGGGGTACAGACCCCAAGGTTGGGAACCACTGGTCAGCGTGTTTGATTTCCAGCCACAAGGTTCAGGATTCAAACTCCAATGTCCCTGCAGTCTACCTATAGGCATCCTTGATCAAGATGCCGAACACCTACCTGCTCATAAAATGACATGTAACAAAAATCTTCTTCGGAAAGTTGCTTTAGATTAAAGCGTCTGCTTCAGGACTGAATAGTAAATAGTGTTTGTATGTACATGCACATAATAATTATACTTTTATTTATATATAGATAGATAGAGCTATAGATACTGTATATCTATATAGCGATCTAGATATAGAGATATAGATATAGAGATAAATATATCGCATTTCTTCAGACAGGCTGTCAAAAAGTACTTAACAGACATAAGAGCTATAGAACAACAGTAAAAATCAAATAAATAATAAGAGGGACACACATGGCTCCATCCTGTACTTATATGCTCTAAAATGTATCCATTGGAAATGTTCCTCTTTAATGTGATTCTACTAGAGCAGGAATAGTTCCCATATGGCTTCCTGCTCCCTAGTCTGGTGACATGTTTATTGTTCAAAGGTTGACACGGAATCTGAACAGGATGTCAGTGTTTTTGTGTAGGATGTGCACCAACCAACAGATTTACGATGTTTTCCCTGTTCGTCCTAGATCTACGTCAGGACAGGGATCTACCACGGTGGAGAGCAGCTGTGTGACAACGTCAACACGCAGCGCGTACCGTGCTCCAACCCCAGGTAATCACGTCTATACATTACCACCGCCTATACATAACCACAGTTTATACATTACCACAGTTTATACATTACCAGCATTTATAGTGACCCAACACGTATAGATTACCAACATTTAAAGCTTACCCCCGGTTAAACCTTACCACCGTTTATAGATTACCAACGGTTATACATTACAACCGCTTATGCTTCTCCACAGTACCGCTAATAGATTACCAACGCTAATGCATCACCACAGTTTATAGGTTACCACCTTTCCATGGCTACAGCGATCGCACTGTTGTCACTCAGGGCAAGCTGGGAGTAACGTGTGTGTGTGTGTGTGTGTGTGTGTGTGTGTGTGTGTGTGTGTGTGTGTGTGTGTGTGTGTGTGTGTGTGTGTGTGTGTGTGTGTGTGTGTGTGTGTGTGTGTGTGTGCGTGTGTGTGATCTTCCTCCCCCCCAGGTGGAACGAGTGGCTGAACTACGACATGTACATTCCAGACATCCCGCGCGCTGCCCGTCTCTGCCTCTCCATCTGCTCTGTGAAGGGAAGGAAGGGCGCCAAGGAGGTCAGCCACTACACTATCTTCAACACCCCTGATTGGCCAAAAAATACATACTTGTCAAATGATTGATAATGTTGGGCTTTTTTTGTTTAGCAGACTCTTTGATCCAAAGCAATCTATTAAAAATGTAGTGTAACTACAAAACATTTCCTACAACTGTGCGGGGGAGTTTCTATAAATAACAACTGGGCTGATTGTAGCTGTAGGAATGAGAGAACCATAGTCGGTCACATCATTGTTGAGACGGTATCTTCTCAACAAGCGGATTGGGTCTCAACACAAAGTACAATCTAAATTCCACAGAAGACCTACGAAATAACAAACAAGTCTAAACAGTTTTTATTTTTATTTTGTGTTTCCGGGCTATTGTATGTTGAACTTACGATTAAAGTAGACCAAAACAAGTGTGTATTGTAGTGCAAGTGAGTGCTATTACGATATGTCTCGCGATTGAGCGAGCATTGCAATTCTGTAAATTTCGCGATACAACCGTCCGTTTTGGTATCCCGGCAACCTCTGAGAAACCTGCCAGAGTAAGCTAAATGTTGAAAGTATTCCCTAAAACACGTGAACATGCGCTGCCTGACTACTGCTGGAGAACCAGTCCATGAGAGAGCGTTGTGCGCCTAGCTCGCTAGCTTTAGCAATAGGTTTGCCTAGCCTTGGGAAGGACTCCGGTCATGCGCAACGTGTGAACAGGCGGGTAGGTTGGTAGAAAGACAGGTAGGCCATCTAATCATTTTATGCGGGCCGAAAAAAGAAAGAAAGAAAGAAAGAAAAAATATGCCGAAAAATGCTTGTAGAATAAATGGCCATCCCTAGCTTTAACGTATGGGTTTATCGTCGAGGTTTGTGTTCTACAGGTCCATTGTCTTCTAAATGAAGTTGATTGATTGAATACGCAAATCGACTAATAGACGAAGACACTATGGTGCCCTATGTATGATGGCACCATTAACTTGCTTCCACTGAGATAACAAATAGATTTTTGAGTCAAAATGACGAATAAAGTATTGGAATGCAGCAAAGAATACCGATATTCACACAAATCGATTTTTTGTTGTTGTGTGAATCCCCCATGCTGGATTTGCCTTCCTGGTGTGGTCCTGCAGGAGCACTGTCCGCTGGCCTGGGGCAACATCAACCTGTTTGACTACACTCACACCCTGGTGGCGGGGAAGATGGCTCTCAACCTGTGGCCCGTTCCCCACGGCCTGGAAGACCTGCTCAACCCCATCGGCGTCACGGGGTCCAACCCCAACAAGGTGAGAGACCAGGAGCTCTCTAGGCGGGAGATTTGGTGGGGAAAAGCCCTGTGTGTGTGTGTCTTCTCCGTTTTTGGGTACTTTGTGCTTTTTTCACCTGACTGGTGAAAAGCTACATTTTATTGCACATCAAGAGTGTTTTGCCATCTTACACCAGACATCTGCTATCTGGGCAAAAAGAAAAGAAAAAGACGTCTATTTAAAAAATGTTAAAAGCACAATTCTATTTCACATCGAACATAGTCAGGAACATAAATGAACTGAAATGCCCAACTCCATAAAAAATTTTTTAATGCACTTTTGCCTGATTATCACCAAAAGTTTCCCCTAGGATGGAGCAGCAGGCCTGGTGGTCGAAAAAATCTATTGTTGCCGCTCGCGTGCAAAGCACACACTCACACGTTAATATCTCTGTAAGGGAATCATAACGCTACGGTGTGGGTGGATGGTGAAACTCAGTCTGAGCAGCGATTTCTTTAATACCCACGTCCGAGGTTAGGCTTCCCGGACACATAACACACATAACACCGGCCTGTAACGCTGCTACGGTGTGTGGATGGTGAAGCTCCGTCTGAGCAGCGATGTGTTTGATGTCCGCGTCCGAGTGAGTGTTAGGCTTCCCGGTCACCCATAGTATAACGCTACGGTGTGTGGCGCATTTCAAATACAACATCGCTTATTATAATGCTCATAACAGATACACAACGACGGTACTAAAAAAGTATCTTAAAGTTAGCGTGGGTCGTTACCATGGGGATAACACGCCCCCCTCTTTCCTAGAACTCTCAGCCCAAAACGCATTTTCGTATTTTTATCACATAGTGTTCGAATTCCTGCTGAAACAGTGGGTTCACTGGCTCTTAAACCCTCTGTCAGACGCGGCAGTAAACCACTGCCCAGATGTTCAGAGATAGGTGCAAGCCGCTTGGCCAAATTATGAATAAATCATGCACTCCGCAAACGGCCCCTCCCCCATTAGTTGATTAGCAATAAGCACCTGGGCTGACATTGGCGTTTTTGTTTTGTTTCCATGGCGTTGTGAACACACACAGGAAACGCCCTGTCTGGAGCTGGAGTTTGATCACTTCAGCTGCCCCGTCAAGTTCCCGGATATGGCCTCCATCGAGGAGCACGCAAACTGGAACATATCCAGAGAGCTGGGATACAACTACTGCCACACCAGCCTGGTAAGGGAAAACCCAAACACAGGAAAGGGTTGGGAAATTACATATATGGTGACCACATGCATTTAAATAGCACCGGCACAACGGCTTTGTGTGTGTCTTTGGTTTGATGGCACTGCATGTTTCTGTGTGTTTGTGCCTTTGTCTGTCTGTCTGGGTCGGTGTGCGTGTGTGGGTCTGTCAATGGTTGTATGTCTGCGTGTGTCTCTCTAGCCGTGTGTGTGTGTGTGTGTGTGTGTGTGTGTGTGTGTGTGTGTGTGTGTGTGTGTGTGTGTGTGTGTGTGTGTGTGTGTGTAAATATCAGTCTGTGTACATATGCCGATGTTCTGGCATTTTGCAACAGCACAGGGTCAGGATGTGATCAATGGATCTCATCCCAGGGACTTTTATTTTGCCCAGAGTAACAGGTTGGCACGTGACAACCCCCTGACTGACAGCGACAACGAGCAGCTACACCTCGTCTGTAGCAGGGACCCACTCTCTGAAATCACTGAGCAGGAGAAAGACTTCCTATGGAGGCACAGGTAAGGCTGTGTGTGTCTGTGTGTGTGTGTGTGTGTTTATTCTGATTCTGATTACATTATGTATGAAGTACCTACCAGCTCACCATACCTCACCTGTGCAATATGCTGTTACTATATTTATGTATATGATCTGAATTATTAAACCTTGGGGTTTGTGTTTAGACATTACTGCTTCAGCATACCAGACATCCTTCCCAAGCTCCTGTTGGCGGTGAAATGGAACTCCAGAGATGAGTCCGCACAGGTACGCCGTGTTCGGATATCCAAACGCTGACGCACTCTTATTTTGAAGGGCATCACATGGGTAACTGGATCGGCCCGTGGCCTTGTTCATCAAACAAATGCAACTCCAGAGATTTTTTTATAGAGATAACGGTGGGACGAATGTGCTTTGGAGTGCATTTTAGGATGTTGTAAAAGTAAATAAAAACAATGTGAAGGAAAGTCAAAGTACTGTTTGTTTTGCGTTTTGGTGGTGGTGGGGGCATTTCCATGTGTGCTGAAATGCTTGTTTCCCCCCCCCTCCCAGATGTACTGCCTGTTGAAGGACTGGCCGGCCATTAAGCCCGAGCAGGCTATGGAGCTGCTGGACTGCAACTTCCCTGACCCCAAGATCAGGGAGTTTGCGGTGAAGTGCCTTGAGAAGTACCTGACTGACGACCGGCTCTCCCAGTACCTCATCCAGCTGGTTCAGGTGTGTGTCTGTGCTGCCATAGGCCTCTATGGGCCGCCCTTTACTGTGTACTATACTGGGGGCAGGAGGGTCTTGTGGCTTAGGGACTTTGTCTCCTACCGGAGTATGATTATTATTAGTATGATTCTCACATCGTCATCTAATAATGGGGTAGGAACCCTAATATCTGCACCCCAATATCCACTGTCTTGCCTGTAGGCATCCAGGCAAGATGCCTTAGCCCCTTAACTGCTCATTAATGACTTGTATCTAAATAAGTAAATAAGATATAAATAGCTTAGTCTAAATTAATACTATGTCGACGCTATCCAGTGGAATGTTTGAATCTGGTCATCTGAAAAAAAAGCAAATCTTTGGTGTCTGGTCTTCAGGTTCTGAAGTACGAGCAGTACCTGGATAACCCGCTCGCACGGTTCCTCCTGAAGAAAGCCCCCTTCGCACTCTCTCATAATCCACCATTCCTCTCTCTGTGTCCTTGCACCCACCAAGGTCGAGATGCACAACAAGGTCCGGTGAGGCCATCGGTTCGGCCTGTGCTGGAGTTTCCTATTTGTTTTTTTTTTTTTTTTTATTCCTTTTTTGTTTTCTTTTTTTTTATTTTTTTTTTTTTTTTTTTTTTTTTTTTTTTTTTCTCTCACACACATTTTTTTTTGTTTTTTTATATATAATCATTTTTTTTTTTTTTTTTTTTTTTATTTTTTTTTTGTTCCCCCCCCCCACCCCCCACCCCCCACCCCACACACACACCACCCCCATTTTTTTTCTTTTTTTTTTTTTTTTTTTTTTTTTTTTTTTTTTTTTTTTTTTTTTTTTTTTTTTTTTTTTTTTTTTTTTTTTTTTTTTCCAGGGAGTGCGGCATGTACCTGAAGCACCTGAGCAGACAGGTGGAGGCCATGGAGAAGCTCATCAACCTCACGGACCTCCTCAAGCAGGAGAAGAAGGACGAAGCCCAAAAGGTAAAAAAAAGAAAAGAAAAAAAGATGAAGGCGTGTACACACACACTGTCGCGTCGGTCCACCAAACAGCATCCCCCCACCCCATTGTGTATCAGCGACTCTGCCGTTTAATTCCTTCTTCTACTACATTTAATTATAAACAACAGCCCAGTTTGAAAAAGGTGGCAACAGCAGCGTGAGTGACAGTGGGGTATAGTGATCCGCTGACAGCCACCCGGGCGGTCTGTTCTACACCTCATCTCGGATCTCAGCGCGCTGGATAAATGGTTGTTTTGGATGTGTTTTCTTTTGTTTGGCTGAGGAAACGATGATGAAACCCCCCCCCCCCACAACAACAACTGAAAAGCTCTACTTTCTGTCACTTTTTGTTGCTGCCAGAAGACAAAAAAAAAGCAGAGAAGTGTAAAAACCATAACTAATAACGTTTGAGACACTCCCCTGGCACGCTCCTATGCCCACGCACTGTCTGCCAAGAGCTGTTGGAGCACACACGGGGAGGTGCTGCAAAGACACGGCGTGTTAAATCACCTGACAAGCCTTTTTTAATGCGACACTTATCATATTATAAAGAGGGGGGAGGTAGATTTAATCTTTTTTTATCGTTGTGCTCCTGCGCCAGGTCCAGATGAAGTTCCTGGTGGAACACATGAAGAGGCCGGACTACATGGACGCCCTACAGAGCTTCACCTCGCCCCTAAACCCTGCCCACCAGCTGGGCAACCTCCGGTACGAAGCCGAGCGCTAACGCTAGGAAGCAGCCTTGCTCTCAAGCTAGTACATAGGCTAGCTCTCACGCTAGTAGAGTGGGTCTATAGGCTAGCTTTTGCATAGGCAAGCTCTTGCATAGGCAAGCTCTCATGCTAGTATGAGGTCAAGCTCTCATGATAGTAAGTAGCCTAGCGCTCTCGCTAGCTCTCTCACTAGTATGTAGCCTAGTTCTCGTGGCTAGATAGCTTTCCCTGGCACGTAGGCCAGCTCTTGCATAGTCTGGCTCTCACCCTAGTACATTGTCTAGCTCTGACGCTAGTACGTAGGTTATTTATCTTGCTTGTACGTAGATTTGCTCGCACGCTAGTATGTAGACTATCTCTCACACTAGTACATAGGCTAGAACATAGCATAGCCTTCCGTGTTCCATAGGCTAGTATGTAAGTTAGCTCTCACAGTACGCGGCTAGATGGCTTTCCTTGGTACGTAGGCAAGCTTTTGCATAGCCTAGCTCTCACCCAAGAACTAAGGCTATATCTAACGCTAGTATGTTGCCTAGCTCTCATGCTAGTATGTAGCCTATCTCTCTCGCTAGTATGTAGGCTAGCCCCATGTTGGTGAGCGGCTAGATAGCTTTCCCTCGTACATAGGTAAGCTCTTGCATAGCCTCGCTCTCACATTAGTACATAGACTAACTGTCACGCTAGTACATAGGCAATCTATTCTCTCTCCATTAGACATGTAGTCTAACTCGCTCGTGCTGCTGTGAATGCTAGCTCCTGCCTCCCTGGCTCCTCTTTGGGTGTCATGTTTCTCTGAATTCTCTGAACAGTAAACAGCAATCCATAGTGATTAGTACGATCTGATTTCCATTACCGACGCAGAGGGAAATTTGATTCTGCGTCATGTCGTGTGTCGATATGTTTTTCCTTGGTGTGTTTGCCATTGATCCCGCCGGTTCTTGTGAAAAAAAAAAAAAACAATTCCAGTTGTAGTTAAACATAAGCACTTAACCTTTTTTTTGTTCCTTGACAAGTTGTTGTCTTGTCTGTTATGAATGTGTTGTATCGCAGGCTAGAGGAATGCAGGATGATGTCGTCTGCCAAGCGACCTCTGTGGCTGAACTGGGAGAACCCTGACATGATGTCTGAACTCCTCTTCCAGAGCAATGAAATCATCTTCAAAAACGGAGATGGTGAGCTCACGATGCCTCTCCCTCTCCCTCTCCTTCTCCCTCTCCATCTCCCTCTCCCTCTCCCTCCCCCATGTACTTCGTTCATTATTGCCTATTTTCCCTGACTGTCTTATCTCTTCTCGTCTCCTATGGCGACATGCACACAGTACAGTTGTGTAGCATAATGCATGAGCAGGGCCTATTTCTACAACACCACTCCCCTCTGTGGTTCTTAACCCTGACGCGTCGCCAGGAACGTGTCAAGCTCCACACGCCACAGCTTCCTCTGCAGCCTGCTGCATCGCATCCCGGACAGATGCAGGCGGTTTAGTTCATACACCCTCATCCTCAGTTCCTTATGGGACATCAGAGCAGGTGATCAAAGAGCCGCTCCTGCTAACACATTCACCCCTCTGTTCTCTGTCCAACTCTCCGTCCCCACTCTCCCTCCCTCTTCCTCTCTCCATCTCAAACACCCCCTCTCCCCATCTCCCTGTCCCTTTCTATATCTCTCTTCATCTATCATCCTCTCTTTCTCTTTTCTCTCTCCATCTCTCCTCCCTCCATATGTCTCTCGCTGTCCCTCTCCTCTCTATCTCCAGATCTGAGGCAGGACATGCTGACGTTGCAGATCATCAGGATAATGGAGAACATCTGGCAGAACCAGGGTCTTGATCTCAGGTAGGCTCCCCGTCTCCGGTGTGACAGCCCTGGGATAGAACCGGACTGGACCTGCCCTCTTTCTCCTCCTCCTCCTCCTCCTCCTTCCCCTTCACCTTCTGTTTTATCTGTGGTGCAGTACATGCATGCTGATTTACAGTGGCCGGGCCCTTGTGGATGCGGTGATTTAAAAGAGGCTCCTGTGCTCATTCTACATCGCTCACGCTCACTCTCTTGCTCGCTTGCTTCTCTTTCTCCCTCTTGCTAGTACAGTCTTGAGGTACCGGATGAATCCTATGATTTCTTGAGCTATTAAATACACTTCTTAGCGTCTCCTTTTGCACTTTGCTGTGGAAGTTTCTTGGAAAATTACATTTATTTTAATTATATCTCCCCCCACATACCCACCTCTTCCATGCACACATGCACACAAACATTCCTTCGCTCACGTGCCAACACACACACATTCTTACACAAACGCACCCCCACACACATTCACACTCAGTCACTCACTCACTCGCACATACACACCTCCCTCACTCACACTCTCTCTCACACACGCGTGTGCTGTGCAACCGCAGGATGCTCCCGTACGGCTGCCTGTCCATCGGCGACTGCGTGGGTCTGATCGAGGTGGTGAGGAACTCCCACACCATCATGCAGATCCAGTGCAAGGGAGGCCTGAAGGGTGCGCTGCAGTTCAACAGCCACACGCTGCACCAGTGGCTCAAGGACAAGAACAGAGGAGAGATGTGAGCTGAATTAACGTTTACTCCAACTCTTTACGTGGTTTTCCCCGGAGACCTACGTTTCTGAAAATGTCAACTTTTATGTGTACAGTGATAATCCTGGTGGCAGGGTAGTCTAGTGGTCAGGGTGTTTCTCTTTCGGAAGAATGGTTCTGGGCCAGTCAAAGTGGGGCCATTATTGTAGCAGAACTATTTACAAATGTGAGTGGAAAGTTGTGTAACTATATCTCCATCCGCGTGTGCGTTATCAGATTGAAAATAATCTCCAAATGCGTACTGAGATTTGTGAATGTGTACAAGAATCTGCAAACGAGCATTCAGAATCTGCACGTGCCTAGTGAGATTTGTAAATGTGTAAAACAGATCTGTAAATGTGTAAACAAATAGGAATATGCATAGGGCTGAAAAGTCGTATGAAATTTGCTCACGTCATCAGTTACAACTCAGGTGAGCCGCTCAATTGGCTCTCTGTACACCTAACTTTTCTGGAATGGCAGAGATCTGCAAATGCGTGTGGCGATTTGCAAATGTGTTTTTAGAGATTTGTCTGCGTGGCTTAGTAGTTATACAGCCTACATACCACCAGTCAGCAGTAGCACCCAGTGATTTTAAACATAGTGACATAGCTGGGCTGGGTTGTGGCTGCATAGTCACCAGACGTACGATCATTATCGTAGTTGTACAAGAATGTTGCCCTCTGTAATATGAATGATCATAATGATAATATGATCATTCTGTGACACTTTTTAGTTAATATAATCAGTCCAGGCTATCAAATTTTGCTTCATTTTTTGACACCTTCAGGATAGTAAAATGTGGATCCTACAACTGTGTTTAGGCATCTCTTCTCGTGTGACCTCTTTCAAGCCCAATCATGCTTTCTGTGGTGATAAAAGGGACTCACGAGCACAGTATCCATGTAGCTGCCGAACGGGCTACAGCTCGTGTTGTTATAGTTGACTAGTATAGCCTTTAGTTTATCGAACAGCTATGCGTTTGTTTTCAGTGTTGTTATTTGAGTGATTCCAGAAAGACTACCCCCTTCCACGTGTCATATAACCACATCGGCAAATATATATATATATATATATATATATATATATATATATATATATATATATATATATCTTTAAACAATGTGGCAAGATTAATTTTGTAGGCGGTGTCAAAAAGTAGTTTAAATAAATAACACATTTACGCCCATTTGTTCTCTTGGTTACGACACGCTGATGATCAATTTCCTCAACATACGATCATTTCAGCCTCTGGTCCGATTCTTTGAACACTTCTCAGACGGCAACGCTGAGTCCGTCGCAGTTTGCGTTGCACCGGCCCGACGACAGCCACCACCCAGCCCGGCAACGTCACACTTAAGTCCCTGGGTGCCACTGCTGACTGGTCATATGTACGCTGTGTAACTACTAGGGATGGGTACGAGTAATCAATGACCCTGTTACTCATCGGGGACTTGCGTACTCAATAATTCTTTGCCTTCACAAAGGCTATGCAAATCACATATAGGATCCATATATTAAACAAGGCCTTTGTACAAAAACAAACAAATGAATAAATATACTTATATGCGCGAAACATAGGCCTACTTCTCCACGGCGGGACTTATTGTAAAGGGGACTGCGCACCAGACTGTCCTCAGACCATGTGGGTGTGCTTGATAACCTAAATAAGAGCGCCTAGTAAATGGCAATCGGTAGGCTATTTCAGTTGGTGAGTTGTTTATTTTTGTATTTTATTGTTCCATGTATCCAGGTCCTTTACCATCAGGGAGACAGATTGATTCAACCTATATAGTTTAGAGAAGACGCCGTCCTTTCACCAAAATGGAGTTTCACTTTCTAATCCAAGTGTAACATAATGTAGGGAATGACGAGATGAGGGGGATTATGATAAGTGGCTGGTCATTTGGAGCTTTTATAAGTCCATTCATGTTTTGGAGACGTTCGTTTTTGAAGTCGTTTCCCTGTTCGATGCAATCTATCTTGAGGCTATCTCTGTCGGATAAAGTTGGTATCAAATGAGAAACTGTTGCGATACAACTACCCACTGTTATCATAAAGCAACTTATATTCAAGTACCGAAGTGCAAGGAAACATTGGCTAGTAGTGGCGACTTTTATCCATATTAATGATCAATACATATAACAGATAGCAATAATTAAAGGTCTTTGAACGTAGTTTACCACTACGGATGCAATTAGAGGACTGTGTCTTGAGAAATGTAAATAGGCTTTTAAGTGGTAGGCTACCTCAGCATTTCCTACAACATGTACAATGACCATGGTGACTATGACAAAGATACCCCATTGTGATTGGTTGAACTGATTTATTCGCAGGCTAAAGCCATAAGAAATCAACCTTGGTGTGATTAAAATGAATGTGGTGTTTAATTGAGTTGTAACTGATGATGTGTCTGTATTTCCTGCTCTTGGAGCAAAATACCTTGACATTTCAGCCATCAATATCTATGTACACATTTGAAGATTTGTCTACACATTTATAGACCCATGTTTTACACATTTACAAATCCGATTGGGCACATACGGATTCTGAATACACACATTTGCATGTTCCTGTAATCATTCAACAAAAAAAAACAGTACGCTTAGAGATTCCTAATCACAAATACAAATCTGATTACGCACACACGGATTCTGATCGTTACACAATTCACATTAGTAAATAGTTCTGCTACAATAATGACAGTCAAACCCAGAGGTCCTATGTGTAGGCACCCCACGGAGCATCTGTTAAATGTCTAAATCATAATTATAAAGAAGGACTGCTAAGCTTGGAGCTATTTGTTTTTGATAATCAACATACAGTTTGGATTCAGTTTTATGCAGAGTAAAGCATATTGTAGCTTAATGTTCAGGGAAATTTGCTGTCCTTGGTGCCTTTTGTATGGAATGCCTGTTAAGTCAATATTGAATGAATAAATAATTAATTATATATATATAATGCAGGTTTGACAAGGGAGGGGGTGGGGGGGGATCTTTATTTATCTACAGATTTATTTCATAGCCATATCGATATATTTCATAGGCATAATTATTTATGTATGTATTTATTTATTTAATTTAGACTTAAATGGCATTCCATACCTTTTGTGTATTGAATGAGTCTAACCTGCCTTTTGAATCTGCTAAAATGCTTCAAACTTATTTTTAAAGCACATATAATGTGTTTTAGTGCTGCGATCGTTGTCAGCCTCACCTACTGGTCTGGATGAAAGGGTCTGCTGCAAGATTACTTAACTGCAATGTAATCGAAATGCAATGTTGTTGAAAATGTACTGTTATTTCTCAGGTATGACCAGGCCATCGATCTGTTCACGCGGTCGTGCGCGGGCTACTGTGTAGCTACCTTCATCCTGGGCATAGGAGACCGACACAACAGCAACATCATGGTGAAAGAAGACGGACAGGTAAAGGTTCCAGCCCGCCTACGTCCACGTGTTTTTTTTTTTTTATACAAAGTTATTCTTTATTCACCTACCGGCCATCTTGGCTCTAATAGCCAGCTAGCTGCTTGGAGAGAACTGAATGTGGAACACCCAGCTAGCGTGAAGAACCAAGATGGCCGCTAGGTAAATAAGACCAACAACTCGGAACATGGCGAAGGATCGCATAGGAACGGTTGAAAACGAACGGTTTTAGATTCTTCGTGGAGGTTCATGTATGACAAAGTCTTACACAGTGTCTAACACCGATGACGCTACAATGCGTTGGCTTCAATTTTCATTGTTGTTGTGTACCCCCCCCCCCCCCCAACAGCTGTTCCACATAGACTTTGGCCACTTCCTGGATCACAAGAAGAAGAAGTTTGGGTACAAGCGAGAGCGTGTGCCCTTTGTTCTGACACAGGACTTTTTAATAGTAATCAGCAAAGGAACCCAGGAGTGTACCAAGACCAGGGAGTTTGAGAGGTACTTTGTCATTTCCTTTGGTTTACATGGGGGATTAAGTGTTTTATTATCCTTGTTATTATCTATTTGTTTTGTCTCTGCATTTTTGCAGAGACAAATCTCACGTGTGCTTTGTTTGTCTGCCGCTATTTCCCTTTGCTCGCTCTCTCCCAACCTCGCCCTCTCTATTGCCCCTCTCCACCTCTCTCTCTTAATCTCTCACCCTCCCTCTCTCTATATTGTCTCTCTCACTTTTGCTCTTACTATCTTTGTGTCTCACTCTCTCCCCACCTCTATATTGCCCCTCTGTCTTTCTCTACCTCTCTCCCTATGTCTCTTGCATTCTCTCCATTGCCTCTCTCTCCCTATTGCCCCACTCTCTCTCCCCCTCACCTCTCTTTCTCTCTCTCGCACTATTTCCCCCAACTCTATATCTTTCTCTTTTTCTCCACCTCTCTCTGTCTCACTTTCTCTCTCTCTCTCTCTCTCTCTCTCTCTCTCTCTCTCTCTCTCTCCCTCCCTCTCCCTCTCCCTCTCTCCCTCCCTCCCAGGTTCCAGGAGATGTGCTACAAGGCCTACCTGGCCATCCGCCAGCACGCCAACCTCTTCATCAACCTGTTCTCCATGATGCTGGGCTCCGGCATGCCCGAGCTGCAGTCCTTCGACGACATCGCCTACATCCGCAAGACGCTGGCCCTGGACAAGACGGAGCAGGAGGCCGTGGACTACTTTATGAAGCAGATGAACGACGCCCACCACGGCGGCTGGACCACCAAGATGGACTGGATCTTCCACACCATCCGCCAGCACGCCATGAACTGAAGCGGGCGTAGCCCCCGCGGCGGTGGCCGACCACGGCGGGCCTGAGAGGCAGGAGCGATCGGGGCTGAATGGAGAAGGTTCGCACACTCGTCGGGTGTAGGTGTTCCCCTTTCTCGCCGACAAGAGTGTGTGTGCGTTGGAGAGTGCCGTCTAGGGCGCCGAGGTGATCCGCCGGCGGGCTTTCGTTGCCTTTTCTACTCTGCGTCTGAACCTCAGCCGTCTGCTCTGCGGACCTCTCCAAGGCCCAGGGGAAGCAGGAGAGGATCTTCTCAAGATCTTCCGCCTTCTCCGCAGCAGTGAAGAGGAGACCGGGGAGCATTCAGCCTTCTTCCTGTAAGCACCGAACTGTGAGCGCATCGCTTCGTTTGTCCTTTGAATATCTACAGCCATCAGCATTGAAAGACATGACTTATTATTGTCGCCTAGCAGCTACGCTAACTGACGTTGTACCCACTACCTATGAGGAACTGATAAAAGCAGAGCACATCTCGTCTCACTTTTGTCCTTTTTTGTCCGGAGGATGCATGGGAAGGAATCGTTAAGCGTGCCCGAAATAGATCCATGAGGGTCCCCAAAAGCCAGTCGCATGGTTGAATCTGGAGGAATCTGCTCTTCCGTACACGCTGCGACTGACATGAGTGTCGCTCTGCTGTTGGAAAGGTGTTACGCTAAAAGCTGCGTTTTATTCAGAGTATTAAGTTTGACTACCGCTGACGACTATCCCGTTTTTGTTTTAATGTTTGTGTCATCCATATATTGGCCCTCGGTCTACAAATGTGGACCTGGCCACTTTATCTTTGTTTGCTTGGGGTTTTTGTACTGCAGTATATTCATCCCTGGATGCTTATTGTGCACATATACCTTTTTAAGTCTTTATTTTCTACTGAGCCAAAGTACTTGTCCTGTAATCCCAGTATACAGCCATAATTTGATGTTTTTAACTCACTACTATTCCAGTTCCCATTTATCTTCGTAGCACTGATCTTTGCTCCATTTCAGTTTTAATTTTAATTTAAAAAAAGATTCATTTGTATGTCTGTCAGTATTATAATTAGTGTTTCCAGCATTAAGTTACTTAAACGTTGCGAGAGTTTAAATACGCATTTCAAGGTTAGAGAAAGCTAAATCACATGTTTTGAATTCAACTCTATTCTTGTTTTGTTGTGGTCCTTATTTGGTTTCTGTGATTGAGTGTAACGCACACTATTTTTCTCATCGTGATGTTGTGTTGCTACACTATGCAAATTGTACCTTTTTTGTCTGTTCGTACTTTCCCACACAAACGGCGTTCTGGTTAAGTCCTCGACGAAGTGAACAAGTGAAACCCAGATGACTTTCCCCCCACCTTGTGGCCGTCCAAGGCTTTGTTAAGCATTCTACAGACAGAACAGAGAAGATGAAAATGAAGAAGAAAAAGATGAATGAACTGATGGATACTGCGTCATCATAACTGTAGAACTGGCTGCTCACGCACAGATGGACCGTCAACCCTGCCTTTTCCATTTTCTTATGTCACTTTAATTTCTGTGGTGCTTAGTCATCATGCTGTATGGACTTCACAGCCCTGAAGGCGACGCTATTGTTTTAACCCGTTGAAATTCTCTGCTTCAGACCTCTTCAGCTAAAATACTGAGTCGATGTAGGTTATTTAGAAACATCCCTTGTTACATTTGCTCTACAATCCAATCATGTGATCTTTAATCCTCCCACACCCGCCAAGTCCCAACCTCAAAGGAAAATTGAAAAGTTACCTCTAAGTGTTTTCTCTTCCCCCCCCCCCCCCCCCCCCCCCCCCCCCGAGAGACTGCTCGCTTCATCGACAGCAGTTAGTGATGAGTCCATGTCTCATCTCTACCAAATAACAAAAATAACACAACATGGACGCGTTGCTGGCCAGGGCTTCAAGTCTTCCCATAACTATACATGTATCTCACTAAGAACTGTTGATGATGGACAGTGGACTGGTGAGGAAAGCGATCCTTTACTGAATGTGTGCGTTTCTGTACTGGATACAGACCCGTTGGGCTGGCCCCATTCAAGAGGAGTGTCACATGCAGATGATAATATGGAAAAATGATCCTAAAGTTGAATGCCTTCTCCGCCCCCCCCCCCCCCCCCCCCACTTACACCATGTCTTTGTATGTCGTTGCTTTAGTTATTTTCTCGCTGCATCATGCATGAGGTCCCGAGTGCGACTGTCTTTTGGTTTACCTGATGTTTACTTGAATTTCATGTAAAAAGATAGAAAAATGACCTTGTTACTTGTACTTGTGTGTGGTACAACAATGTCACGATGAAGGTAACCGATACCGAAAAAAAACGTGTGCAAATGCTTTCCTTGAATAACGCTACAGAGGTAATATATTTTTGTATTTTAAAACGTATAGGCAGAAGAAATCATGTCTCTAATCGTCGAAAGACAGAAGAAAGGAAAATGAAAAACTAAGTTGGAGTTATGCATTGTGCAAACCAGGACTCCTATCGAAACCAAGTAGACAGCTACTAGCTGTCGAAACGATATGACTCATAACTGTTGAAGGACGAGAACTGGACATTGAGAACTGCACAGTGGCGATTGTGATGTAGAGAGAGAGAGAGAGAGAGAGAGAGAGAGAGAGAGAGAGAGAGAGAGAGAGAGAGAGAGAGAGAGAGAGAGAGAGAGAGAGAGAGAGAGAGAGAGAGAGAGAGAGAGAGAGAGAGAGAGAGAGAGAGAGAGAGAGAGAGAGAGAGAGAGAGAGAGAGAGAGAGAGAGAGAGAGAGAGAGAGAGAGAGAGAGAGAGAGAGAGAGAGAGAGATCTTGTTCTGAGCTCAGTAAGGAGCTGCCCTGCATGTTTTATGTTTTTGTTTGTTGTAAAGGACACAGCATTCATCTATTCATGTGTACATTTCCATAACACGTCTTAGAATGCTCTTGTCAACCCACTTTCCTCCCCCACCTACTCCCCCCCCCCCCCCCCCCATTCCTCATATGAACCTCCCATGTCTGACAAAAAAAGTATTAATTCATAAACTCATTGTACTGTTAAATAAAACATATTTCTCTTTATTGAAAGCTCCATATTCATTTGCGCTTCCAGGTTTGTGTGTTTTGGTGCGGTGCAATAACCCTGGTGGCTCACGCGTCCTGTTTACCCGGGGCACTTACTACCTGCCGTCTCCAGCTTCAACCACAGGCCTTCTTGTTTGCATCGCATTCCCGCGATGGGACGGTGGCTAGATCTGGACGTGGAGGGAGCAGTGCCTGTCCTCGGGGCTCCTCCGGCCCAGGTCCCTGTGCATGAGTCCCAGCCACTGGGTCAGCTTCACCAGCACCACCAGCAAGGCCCCTCCGCCCAGCATGAGGCCGGGCCACATCAGGGCCAACAGGGCCCTCCTCAGGGTGTATTTCCTCTGCAGGAGGGCGTCGTCCGGGTGCTTGGCGGGGTCGATGAGACAGGCCAGGGTCTCACCCAGCTTCTCTTCCAGGTTGTCCTTCACCACCAAGGCCTCGGCCTGGAGCGCTGACTCGTCCGTCTTACACTTGGGTACGTAGAAACACTTGGAGAGGGAGAGAGAGAAGAAATATCTTAAGGGGGCTAGTATTCCCCTCTTAATAGACTTCCAAGATTTGTTTAAAACTCACCCTGTATTCTTAACCATTGTTCCTTTCGCTGGGAAGATTTTTCAATGATCTGCTCATAACATTAGTGGCTAATGTGTGGCCCTATTCATAGCAGATATCTTCTCAGGGGGCCCTTGGGGAAATTATTTTACTATTGTCCCCCTCTGGCCATCTTCACTTCTTTGAGGTAATTTGATTAAACACAATTTTGTTGAGGAATGTCATGGCCAGTGTGGGGAAAAATGATACAGGCCCTAATTAATCCTAATATTAACACGGGTGGGGGGGGGGGGGGGGGGCATCGTGCCACACCGCAGCGCTTCAAGATCAGATAGTGAGACAATAAGGGCTTCCCTCCGTCGACCGAATGTTTTATTATATAAATATATACCGGATATATTAAAGCAAAATAAAGCAAGGGGGTCCCCCTCTCGTCCCATCATTTCCTGTTTGCTGAAATTGTAGATATCCCATCATTTGCATTTAATTAAATTCCTCCATAACAGACACAACAGCAACCCCCCCCCCCCCCCCCCCCCCCCCCCCCCCGAGGGAGAAGCCTTGATGGGGAAGGGCCAGGGTGTGAGTCCTGTACCTCGGGCGCCAGGCGCAGGGAGTCCTCGTCATGGTGCAGGAGGGCCACCCGGCTGGAGCCGCTGTGGTTCACAGAGACCCGAAGGCAGGGCACGGTGCTCACCCCCCTGCACTCCACCCATTCCTGCAGGAGCTCCACCTGCACCAGCACGCAGCTGGCGCGCTCCGCCCAGTTGCTAGGGGAAGACGCACCGGCCAATCAGGAGTCAAGTTAATGATATTTTTCTTTGTATGGAACTTAATCCCGGTTACAGTCTCAAAGTGTATACAGACCCACATTACATGACACCAACCAAGGAAAAACTGTTCTGCTTGTTCAAGTAATGCTAACCTCTTCACATACCAGGGTCTACCTGTTCTCATAGGGTCTACCTGTTCTCATAGGGTCTACCTGTTCACATACCAGGGTCTGCCTGTTCTCATAGGGTAATCCTGTTCTCTTTAGGGTCTGCCTGTTCTCATAGGGTCTGCCTGTTCTCATAGGGTGTACCTGTTCTCTTTAGGGTCTGCCTGTTCTCTTTAGGGTCTGCCTGTTCTCATAGGGTAATCCTGTTCTCATAGGGTCTGCCTGTTCTCATAGGGTCAGCCTGTTCTCATAGGGTCTGCCTGTTCTCATAGGGTCTGCCTGTTCTCATAGGGTCAGCCTGTTCTCATAGGGTCTGCCTGTTCACATAGGGTCTACCTATTCACATACCAGGGTCTACCTGTTCACATACCAGGGTCTACCTGTTCTCTATAGGGTCTGCCTGTTCTCTTTAGGGTCATCCTGTTCTCATAGGGTCTGCCTGTTCTCTTTAGGGTCTGCCTGTTCTCATAGGGTCTGCCTGTTCTCATAGGGTCTGCCTGTTCTCATAGGGTGTACCTGTTCTCTTTAGGGTCTGCCTGTTCTCTTTAGGGTCTGCCTGTTCTCTTTAGGGTCTGCCTGTTCTCTTTAGGGTCTACCTGTTCAGCTATGGCGTTTTTCCACTATACCATACTGGCCCGGCTCGACATGGTTCAACTCTGCGCGGCAGCCCAGCGCGGCTGGGATTTGCATTTCCATTACAACCGGGCTTCCTGCTTGAAGGTGTGTCTTTAACTGATGACGCGCTGAGTCGATGACACATCAACACTCACTTATTGTATCCTATTAGTTTTATATTATTAGTTTTATATTATATGCTACCGTAAAATTGTATTGATTCGTTCAAGAGATATTTAATATATTTGGGTTGTTTCAGCTGGATGGCGACAAGCAATGGGATCCCAGATGATGAATTCAGTTTTGACGTTCAATATTCCCCCTTTTTGCTTCCTAATCTCAATAGCTCATTGAGAGCCGATTTATTTCATGTTAGTCCTGTTTACACTTTGGAAAATTGTTCACACATATTTCCGACTGCCACACGATGTCCTTGATATTAGGATAAAAACGCATTGAATATAGATATCAGCGATCTAATAGTGCGAAATATTGTCCAATGTCCAGTCTTTAGACCAAGAGTACTCTGAAAGAAATCTGTCCTGTTTCAGTGAGCTATTTTGTTTTGCAAGAGAATATTGACAAACTAAAATGACTGCGGTGCGCTTCTATCTAAACCTTCATTGCCCTTTAGGCTTATATAGTCATAGGAAATATAATAAAATATAAATAAATAATAAAGAATCAAGCTGTTAAGAACTCTGGCCATACTCTCTGTGCATGGCAATGTGTTTCAGACACAAGAACGCACAGATTATTGTATTTTTATCGGTCTATATTCCTGCGATTTGAGAGACGACTTCTCGCTCCAAACAAGCAACCGGGGCTGACGTCCCCGCAGCCCGAGTGGAGGCGGGGCGGGCTCACTTCGGCCCGACCTCGGAGATGGTCCATCTCGGGCGCGGCATGGCACAGCACGGCGCATTTAACCTTGGTAGTGGAAACGCAAATCAGCGCTGAACTGTACGACTCGGCACAGCCAAAAGTGCTAATGGAAAAAAAGAAAAAAAAAACGCAAGATAGGGTCTACCTGTTTTGCATCGGGTTTTACCTGTATTCACACGTCCTTTACCTGTTCACATAGGGCTTGACTGTGGTGATTCCCACCACGAAGAACATGAGCACGGAGAAGGCCATCATGGTGAAGCCCAGGAGGATGGCCCTGTCCTCCCCAGCACTGGAGACGGGAATCTGGGCCTTGAGCCCTCCGTCATCGCCCACCCTCCTCATCTGCTCCTGCACGGGGCTCGACTGGAGCAGTGCTCTGTGTCACGCACGCACACACACACACACACACACACACACACACACACACACACACACACACACACACACACACACACACACACACACACACACACACGCACACGCAAGGTTGTATGGGCACATGAATACATGCATGACCGGCGGTGACTCCCAACACCTGCCTACTTTATTTCCACATTAATATGGATTACACACCGGTGCCCACAGATTCACACCGGCACAAATTCGTGCAAGGCTACATGCAATGCATGCACGCGGGACAATGTGTACAAGCTCACAAACACACTCTCTTCCCCCTCTCTTTCTCTCTCTCTCTCGCTCTCTCTCGCTCTCTCTCTCTCTCTCTCTCTCTCTCTCTCTCTCTCTCTCTCTCTCTCTCTCTCTCCGCCTCACACACCCTAGGGATGACACGGTCATGGGTGCAGAAAGGCAAACAGAATAGGGAAAATGCTGACGGTGTGTACACATTGGTGACGAAGCAGCCTCAGCGCGAGGTGATGCGGCTCCGTGTCCCTACCTGGTGGGCCGCCTGCGCGCGCCGTGCAGATTGATGCTGATGGGGACGTTGTAGGATCCACGAGGAGCCGTCCTGTTCAGGAACATCTCCACACCCGGTCTGAATACTCACCACTAAGGGTGTGGACCGACCACACACACACCTGGGTGAACCCTGAAACACCCCCCTCAACAACCCCCCCCCCCCCCCCCCTCCTCGCCTCGATCCACAAGTCAAACTGCAAGCCAGTACGGCTCAATGTGCTCCCCTGTCTGTAATCTCCCGTAGACACTGTAGGTGGAACTCACCGGGCAGACTGAATGAAGCGATTGCGTTTGATGGGGGATTTTCCCATTGTTTACCTAGTCGCAAAGGTGACTGCACAAAAGCTTCCACTCTCGCGACTCCCAGGTTCCTATAGATACCGCCATGAGGTAAGACACTAATGGCTTCCCACTGGACCCAGGGTGCCTCTGTAGACACACCAATCAGAGACTCTGGGTTTGTTATACTTCCCTCGTCTGTACACAGTGCTAATGTATATACAAGATCGGGTTTTACAAGTACAGGCCTGAGTCATAGGTTTCAAATTTGAAAGCAGAGCGACTGGAAGCAGACGAAGGCAAAGTGGTGTGCTGCGCTTCATTACATTATATTACTTTATTCAGCGTTCATCCAAAGTAATATACAGTAAACCGCCCTCACAGTAAACAGGGTGAAGGCGGTGGTGGAGGGGATGGATGGGGGTTGATGTGAGGGGAGAGGAGACACGCCAGGGTGGGAAAGCATTAGAGAGGTTAGGGAGGTGGGGTTGTTTTTCAGTCTGCTGCAGTACGGAGGAGGGGGGCTTCCTTCACACAAAGGAGAGGGATTCATCTTCATTTTGAAGTATTTGATTTTGGTTCTCATATTCAATATGCAGGGGCAGTTTGATTTTCTGCTCTGCAGGGGAGTTCCCGGTGTCTTGAATACACACTTTGATACACAGCGGCTCCATCACCAGGATATATGAGAGAGAGAGAGAGAGAGAGAGAGAGAGAGAGAGAGAGAGAGAGAGAGAGAGAGAGAGAGAGAGAGAGAGAGAGAGAGAGAGAGAGAGAGAGAGAGAGAGAGAGAGAGAGAGAGAGAGAGAGAGAGAGAGAGAGAGAGAGAGAGACCGAGAGAGAGAGACCGAGATGCCGAGAGAGACCGAGAGAAACCAGTGGTGCAGTGCCCTGCTTGCTGTGCTGTGTGTTCTGATAGCTGACTACAGGCTGCAGTGTTCTTCAGGGGTGGATGTGGGGCACTGGGGTTGACACAGATTGACGTGATGTAGTAGATCGCTTCGGTAAATGTGACCTCGTTTGGACGCTTTAGATTCTTCTGTGAAGCGTTTCCTGAATATGTCCGGGGTGAGATAACAGGGTTGTAATGAGTTGAGTTGGGGCCTGATGTTGCAGAGTTCTGTCCGAGATTAGGATTCTCACGTACAATGACGGGAGGAAGTTGTTTGAACTGCTACAGGAAATAAAAGGGAAGCGATTGAGCAGCCCTGTTGTGCCTCTCTATGATTGTTAAACATTTTAGATATGTTAGGATTTAGTACTGCAACTATTGCGTTGTCTTTGTTTGTAATATAATAGCAGACAGATAGCAGGCGTTAATAACGATTTATCTTTTGAAGTGTTTTCCTCACTCCATACAAAGGTCCAGCATCATTTAGAATCCTAAAAATGATAATTTATGGTGATCCATCAACTGCCTCAACCTCGTCAACCATCTCAACTTGTATCTGTTGTAACAGGGTTTTTGTTTTCGAAGGACAGCACGTATTCGCATTCTCTCTGCCTTTTCCCCAAAATGCTGAAGTTCCTCTTCACCAGATTTAACTTTTTAGTTGTTGTGTTGTAAAGTAAATGTATTCTGTCGTGTCGTTTAAAATTCTTCCGATGTTACTGATTCGAGAATGCCGTGTGCTACTTTTCCTACATTTTTGTTTGTTGGGAAACGGCGGCGCCTTGAATAGCGGCAACTTTGCGCAGTCATTATTTCTTGTTTATGTCTGTTTGGGCCCAGACAGCTTTGAGTAGGTCTACTGTTGAGTCCTGCCGTTTTTGTGTGTTGTTTCCTGCTTCTGTCCTTTAGACCTTTTGTGTAGGAGGGCTTAAGGAAGCAGTCGGCAGCCAGAGGCTATTGCTTTAGTGTTCATCCTTATTTAGTTTGCTGTCAGAGGTGATGTTATCCCCCCCGCTGGCCCCCAAATCCTTGGTCGCACAGAACAGCCCTCATTTGTCACTAGCACTCGTTTGGACAAAGAAAAGTATTAGTATTTCATAGCACAATACTCAAACGGTGTTGTGTCCTTTACTTATATTAAAACACCATGTCTGCATCACAAATCCACGCAGATATACGTATGTAGACTGGAGAACACACTACCCCCCCCCCCCCCCCCCCCCCCACACACACACATTTCCCCTATTCCCCCCACCCCCCCAAAAAAAACTATAACTATATTGCCCTTCAGAAACGTATGCTACATTCAGCCTGTTTATGGAATATTACACCTGCACGTGCGCACACACACACGCGCGCACGCACGCACACGCACACACACAGACACGCAAACCAGAAACTCACCTTCAATGCTACATACAAACATATTCCATATTCATAACTGTGATCGTGCCACACCCAAACAAATCAACAGTTGCCTCACAAAGGGAAAAGGGTGTATGGAAGTGAAAACATATTCTATTTCCAAGGCAGAACTTTGCAGCACTATTTTCAGCACACCAAACAACACCAGAACTTACCAAAAAAGTGCTGGCAGCTCCAAAAGTGGAGTTATACTGAAGGGAGTCTGTGAAGATGGATTGTTTGCAGCTGAGAACCCAACGTAATCTACGTACGAGTTCCCTAACAATCTGTCTTAAGCAGCCACTCCTCACAGTTCATTACCCACCAGAATCGGTAGGAGCGGAATCAAAAACAAAAAAACATCTAGTTTCACAATGTTCAGCGATAACAACAAACAAGACACTAAACATAAAATGCCACCTGCGTCCAAACCAAATGCTGCCATACAACCCTGAGAATATGTTATGCAAATGTTCACATTTTCAGTGATGTTCACATTTGTACGAGTGAGAATTGAGAGCTGGGCTATCCAATTGTGACCCTGTCCACTTGTTGTTTTACATCTTTGAAGTGGAACGGCGGTGATCTGTTCGGGGCTCTGAGTCAAATAACAATCTGTTTTGGGCCAAACTTTGACAGAAAACAATATGAAATATATCGGCACAGTGCATAGTTACACACAGATGCAGGAGAAGCAGTGTGGCTTAGGAGTTAGCTGGTTGTCTGGCAACCGGAAGGTTGTTGGTTCGATCCTTAGCTCCTCCTAGTTGTGTCAAAGTGGCCCTGGGTAAGACTTCTAACCCTAACTGCTCCCATCGAGGCATGGTTGACTCCGCCGTCGGTGTATGAATGGGTGAATGTGAGGCAGTAATTGTAAAGCGCTTTGAGTGGCCATAGGTTATAAAAGTGTTATATAAATGCACTCTGTTCACTAAAACACACACCACCGCCTACATAAATATATTGGTTGTTTCCCATAATGTTTAATTTGTGTTCTCTTATCTTGCACCATATCTGTCGTCCCAACAGTGTGATTTACAGATGTGAACGGAGAGAACATCAAGGTGTAAAAATAAGATACGTACTTCAGGTGTTTTGTTCCAATCATTTGATTGGACAGAAGTAGAGGGCTAGAGTACTAGAGTACAGTGTGTACATGGCAGAAGGGATGGCCTAATATGGACTATGGTCATCTTGAAGACCGCTCTGTTTCACACTACATGTGTCTGCATCGAAGCTTGTAAACAGCATTCAACTCAAGGTGAATGCTGTTTACCAGCTGTTCCTGTTTTTTTATTACATTATTATTGCATGACAATGGATTTCTCATTGGGATTGTGTTTCTTTCTTAATTAATAATTTATAATCATCTGTACGCACATGTTATTTCCTTTAGTGACAGTTGTCCCTATTCACAACTGTCACTAAAGGAAATTGCATGTGCGTACAGATGATCATAATTATATACAAAGTGCTTTTGTATTTATAAGGCAACGGCAGCGATAACAGTGCAACTTTGGTGGATGACACCTTTTGCTCACCTTCTGGGAGTGTCCGCGGTGAGAGAAACAACTCTTGATAAGGAAATTGGAGTAAAAGTGAATAAAAAATGCATAACGCGGATTATCTTACCTCACCTCTTCTCTTGTTACCTGACACATTGCCTTGAACATGTAGCTCTCTGAGCACTGTGGCACGGCTGCGACTCATCGTACTTCCTCAACATGAAATAGACTATTCTTATGGATTTTGAACTAAAGATGATATCATTTTTGTTCGGGAAGACGTTTTATTGTTTATCATTTCCTTAACAAGTAACAGGCTTAACAGAGAAAGTTGGGGCACGGAGTTGAATTCACTCCTCCATTTTGTTCTCTGGGCTTTCTTCTTCAGATAAGATAAGCCTGAAGTTTGATTCTCTTTTTCTTCTGGAGATTAGGAAGGAGATAATTCCTGTGAGTCTCCTCAGGAGAGGTTGTTCTAAGTGGAGGCGCACTGTCTTTCATTTCCGTTCTCTCCCCTTCCTCCCCCCTCCTCCACCTCCACCAAGGGACCATGTGGAGTCAGAAGCTGGTGATTAAAAGGAAAGAAAGTCTTTCAACATCATGGATAAACACCAAAAGAGGAAGCTCACGTTTTTAACCATCGGACTGATATTCCTTCTTAGCGGCATTGAGTACGGTGAGTTGAGCTTCTTTTGTCTGATTCGTAGACTTTATTGCTCAAAGTAGTAGAGCAAACGATTAAACTTGTGCCTGACATTTGAATGATTGAACTCGTATAACTTGTGGAGATGGTAGTCACACACACACACACACACACACACACACACACACACACACACACACACACACACACACACTCACGGCTGCACCATCTGGATAATTTAATCAGATTATGATGAAGGCAAATGGGGCATAGCCTCTCCTTCCCTCCTCCTCCCTGTCCGTTACCCTTTCCCCCTCTCCTCCACCTCTCCTCCTCCCTATCTCCTCCACCTCTCCTATCCACCCTTGCTACTCCACCCTCTCCCCTCCTACCTCTCTCCTCCACCTCTCCTCCTCCCTATCTCCTCCACCTCTCCTATCCACCCTTGCTACTCCACCCTCTCTCCTCCTACCTCTCTCCTCCACCCTCTCTCCTCCACCTCTCCTCCACCCTCCACCCTCTCTCCTCCTACCTCTTCTCCCTCTCTCCTCCACCCTCTCTCCTCCTACCTCTCCTTCCCTCTCCTCCTCCGTCTCTCCTCCACCCTCTCTCCTCCACCCTCTCTCCTTCCCTCTCCTCTGTCTCTCCTCCACCTCTCCTCCTCCGTCTCTCCTCCACCTCTCCTCCTCCGTCTCTCCTCCACCTCACCTCCTCCCTCTCTTCACCACCCTCTTCTCCCTCTCTCCTCCACCCTCTCTCCTCCTACCTCTCCTTCCCTCTCCTCCTCCGTCTCTCCTCCACCCTCTCTCCTCCACCCTCTCTCCTTCCCTCTCCTCCGTCTCTCCTCCACCTCTCCTCCTCCGTCTCTCCTCCACCTCTCCTCCTCCGTCTCTCCTCCACCTCACCTCCTCCCTCTCTTCACCACCCTCTTTTCCAACTGCCCAAAACCTTGTTTGTTGCCCTCCTCCTCTTCCCCCTACTCCACCGCGCCACCTCCTTCTAGTCCATTTACCTCCTCCTCCGTTCTTCTCCTTACAGCGGTCATTCTGCCTACAATATGGCGTTACCTCCAGATCCTGGAAGCGCCGCCCTACTTTCTGGGTCTGGGCCTATCAGCGTTCAGTCTGAGCGGGCTGCTCACGGGTCCGCTGTTTGGCCTGTGGTCGGACCGCAGCAGAACCACTAAACACATCGTCCTCTTCTCCAATCTCTTCGAGATCGCCGGTGAGAGAGTCTGACTCCATTATGATTGGCCCTCAAAAGAAAACACCATGACACGTCACATGTGAGGGGGAGAGAGAGAGGGTGCGAGAGAGTGTGTGAGAGAGTGTATGAGTGTGTGTGTGAAAGAAAGAAAGAAAGAAAGAGGGGAGAGATGGAGGGAGAGTGATAGTTGGGAGAATGAGATAGAGATGGAGAAATGGAGAGAAATAGAGAGAGGAGAGCGAAAGATGGAGGGAGGGAGGGAGGGAAATAGAGAGATATAGTATTGTTGTTATTGTGATAGATGCGTTTGTAGAAAGTTAATCATCATCATAAGTATTAACCACACCATTAAAGCCATGCTGACCTTCTGCAGGGCAGGCCCATGATGGTTTATTCAAATCCCTTTCTTTTGGCTCCTCAGGTAACTTCATGTATTTCATGGGATATTCAAAATGGCTGTTATTGTGTAGTCGCCTTGTAGCAGGTGATTTAAGGCCACACAAACACACACGCGCGCACACACACACACACAAACCCCCACACACAAAGACACAAACAGATACATGCGATATACACAAATAAAATTGAATTTATGTATTGATGGTGTGTGTGTGTGTGTGTGTGTGTGTGTGTGTGGACATTTCAATGTATTGCAGGCGTGGGTGGGGGGGCCGGGTCCTCCATCTTTGGATTCCTGACGCGTTGCACACGAGCAGACGAGCGCGCCGGTGTCTTTGCCGCCATCATGGCCTTTCGACAGGCCGGTCTCCTAATTGGTCAGTCATTGCCATGGCAATAGAACTGTGTCACGTGCCCCCTCCCTCCTCCATCTCTCTGTTCAGTGTATTGGTGATATCAGAGCTCACTCTGTCTCTCTGTCTCTCTCTCTCTCTCTCTCTCTCTCTCTCTCTCTCTCTCTCTCTCTCTCTCTCTCTCTCTCTCTCTCTCTCTCTCCTATGTGTATATATATATATCTATATATATATATCCCCTGACTCTCTCCCATTTCCACACTCTTTCCCCCCCCCCCCCCCCCCGGATGCCCAGACTCTCATCTGTGTTCAATTGACCTTGGGAAATTTGGTGTTGTGCAATAAACCACCACCACCACCGCCGGTGAACTGTTGTATAGTTATGATATAGTGTCCAACAACCTCTCGCTTTCTCTCTCTCCAGCTCATTTATATGCTCTCTCTCTCTCTGTTTCTCTCTCCCAACTCTAGTCACGTAGACACTTACGTATCATGTATCAATAATCAATTAGTTCAAAATGAAGCATATACTGTGAATAATGTCGACCTCAACTGTCTGTAATGTTTTTAAGTTACATTGTTACTACTCACACTGTGACTATAGATATAGTCTCCATAATTCTTTTTTTTTTGGTAGCTTTCTGATATAAAGTATCTCTTTTTTTTTCTCATTTAATTTCTTTCTGCTGTGCCTCTCCCTCACATGTACATGCTCCCTGTCTGTCTTCACAGGCCCGGCGTTCAACATGTTTCTGCGACTGTGTGATTTCGAGCTGGGCCCGTTTGTCGTGGACAAGTACACCTCTCCCGGGGTAACCGAGTCGCCTGATAATCAATAAGCTAAGCTGATCAATACGCCGAGGTTCTCCCTGGGCGACGCTGCTGTGACTTCTGAAGACACCGTGGTGGTTTTGTTGTGGTGGTTTTTTTCTTCGTATTTCTTTAGAGATAGTTCCTCTTCCTTCCCAGGCTCTGGGAAGCTCTCTGCGAACAGCAGCCATCTTTTGTTTCCTGCCAAATAAGTAGTGGTCGCCGCCCCCTTCGCTGTTGCTTGAGCCAAAAACCACTTGTTATCGATCTGTTTTCACTAACCCCTCTTGTAACACAAGTGCATGACACAACATCATCTCTCATCTTCACATACACATTAGTTCCTGTTTGTTGGTCTGCCAAGTTTTGACTGCTCGTACAACTCTCAAGGATGACCCTGAGTCCAACCAGGGTGTTCTTTCAAGAAGACAGAGCCATTCTCCATGAACTCCATGAACAAACTCACAGCATGTTTTTGTTATTTCAGAAAAAACGGTGTGTGATGCGAGTTAAGTTCCTCTCCCATTCCCTCCCTCTTTCCTTCTGCCTGCCTCCCTTCCTCTATCCTTCTCTCTCTCTCTCTCTCTCTCTCTCTCTCTCTCTCTCTCTCTCTCTCTCTCTCTCTCTCTCTCTCTCCCTCTCTCTCCCTCTCCCTCTCCCTCCCTCCCTCCACACCCCCTCTCAGATCTTCATGTGTCTGCTGTGGACTCTGCTCCAGTTCGTGGTGCTGGCCTTCTACTGGGACGTACCACTTCTGGACTCCGCGGAGGGGGGTCCGGAGCAGCAGCAGCAGCAGCAGGAGGAGGAGGAGTGGGGGGTGGGGGTGGTGCTGTTGGAGATGAACGAGGAGGAGCTGCCCCTGGTGGCCGCCGAGGAGGAGGCCGTGCACCGCTACCTCGCCGTCCACTCGGACGGCCGGCCCCAGCCCTTCCGCTGTCCCTCTCCAGCGGACAGCGGACTCGACCCCCCCGCCAACCTGAGCGCCGGCAGCGGTGAGCGGGTCGATGACAGAGAGCGTCTCGCTTGTTTTGTGCTTTGCGGGTTTTTCTTTATTCCAGCTCTTCCTCCTCTGCTTTGTTTTTTGGAGATCTGCCCAGGCGGCGATGTCACTGCCAATGCTCGTGTTTTGAATCTGCTGTTATTGATCTCTCTGCAGGCACGCACGCACGCACACATACACGCACGCACGCACGCACGCACGCACGCACGCACACACACACACACACACACGCGCGCGCGTGCACACACGCACGCACACACACACACACACACACACACACACACACACGCACGCACGCACGCACGCACGCGCACACAGTCATGCATGGCTAACATACACACACAGGCAGACAAAACATACACACATAGATACAAAACCATCCATGTGTATTTTAGTGTGTGTGATCTCCACAGCCACAAAGATGCACAGACACGCACACACAAATGAACACACACACACACACACTACAAACGCACTAGTTCCCCAGCTCTGTGTGTGCAGTTCTCTGGCGAACGTCAGATCACATTTCGTGTGTATTGACAGTCCCTGCGTGGATGTGTCTACTGTGTGTCAGTGTACATGTCCATGCTGTCAGGTGTCCAATCCAATAGGTGTCATGAGCTCACATGGGCTACAGGCAGCCAACGTATGCCGCCATCGATTTACTTCATGCAGCAATTTATGTTCAATCAGCCCCATGCCCTCCACCTTCCCGTCTCCCCGTTTACGTTCTTAGTCTAATTACCTGTATGTCAGAGCATGTGTTTGTGTGCAAGGCAGTAAATGATAGAACAACAGTCACAGCGAGAGATTCTCTATCGATTCCTGCCCTCTTTGAAGAGTTGACAGACTCCTGGATGGCCACTTTATAGTAGTTGACTTTTGTCAATGAAATAAGAGACAGGATTCATAATCTGAAGCCAATGTTCTTCTCACCATTGATTCCTTCGTTTCGAGGGGTTGTGAAAGTGTTGTGTAAATGTAGGAAGTGTACTGTTGAAATGGGCATGGGCGTTAAGCAGCAGCATCAGGGCGGATGCCTGGTATGCTTATACTCAATTATTGATGGCTCCTGACTTTCTGCGGAAGGGCGAGGAACTCTGAGCCGCAAAGGTCATTTCACTTTCATGAAGCCCTCCTCCCCTTATTTCTCTGTAGTCTGGCAAAAAGATAAGTTCTAAACGTGTGCTGCGTGAATCGCGTCTTCTTCCTCTTCCTCTTCCTCTTTCATCCCTCTGACAGGGTCCCACATCCCACAGGGTCAGAACAGCCTGACCCTGTTCTCTACTTTCTCTCTATTTTTATTCTCTCTTGTTTCTCTGACTCTACCCCCACCCTCTACCCCGCCGGCGCTGCAGAGTTCCTGCGAGAGGAGGTGGTGGTTCTGCTCACGGCCCAGTTCATTACGCTGTTCAACCAGACCGCACTGGAGGTGAAGGAGCACACACACACATGCAATCTGCTGTTGTTTTCAACATTACCTACACACACACACACACACACACACACACACACACACACACACACGCCATGCTCACCAATGAACAGAAGACTTCCTTACTGTAGTAAAAAAAAAAAAAAAAAAAAAGGGGGGGCGGTATGATGTTTTCTCAAAGGCCAAAAGCTTAACTCCGTCAGTTGGTACATTAATGCTACCAAGGGAATTGAAATGAGGTTGTGTTTTGGCTTGTGGTCACTGTGAAAGATACCAGGCAAAACAATCAAGTTAATCATTGAAGTATAACAAGAGGGTATGTTTCCCATCATACCTTCTCTATTGAGATACTGAGTCATGAGTCAGCTATACTAACGGTATAACGAACAGAATAACTGTATATTAACAGAATTGACTTTGTATATAAACAGTTAATATTTTACACAGCTTTGTTGAATACTCGATTCTGATTAGTCAATTGCGGCATTCCACGGGCTGTTACTTCTGAATAGCAGAACGCTGCAATGCTATGGTCCCAGTTATCCAACCGTAGAATCTTAACGCTTTTTTTGTTTTTGCGCAAGCAATGAAATCATTTTAAATCAATCAAATATTTTTTTATTATATTTTGTGTCAAATTATTTATTTCTTTACTCAGTGGCCGTGTAATAAAGCGGCATAATGTACGGCGAGCCGGACATTATTGCGAAACCCCGGCAGTCAACTGTAACGCTTATACACAGTTAGTTAGAACTTGTATATATGCAGTAAGTTGTGTTTCTATAGTTCTACAGTCAACTGCACCGCTTATATACAGTTAACGATAACATTTAGTTAGTTACACTGTGTTATGTGAGGGATCATTTACAGCAAGCCAGTAATTGTTGCGAAATAAACCCTGACAGGGTGATGCAGGACCCTGACGCAAAGCCTTGAATCACCCTGAAGGAGTGTACAAAATAGTCGATATACTCTATTATAAACTATTTTATACGGTTGACGGTATAAAATATAGTTAAACGGTTTATGTATAAACATTATAAATGACTGCATATATAAACATACAAAATTGTATAAACATAAGAACAAACTTTATATACAAACATTATGAAACTGTGTATACACATAACGAACTGTAAGCATTCTAAAACTGCGTATAAACATTATTAACTGTATATGTAAACGCCCCCCCCCCCCCCCCCCCCCCCCCCCCAGACGATGGTGACCCCGATGACGCAGCGCTACTTCGGCTTCACGGAGCTGGGCAACAGTCTGATGTACGGCGTGTGTGGCGTGGAGGTCATCCTTGGCTTCTTCTTGGTGCGCTGGCTGAGCAGCCGTGTGGCGGACCGCGTGGTGCTGGCCGTCGGCTTGGCAATCTGTGGCGTCGCCTGCGTCTGGTGCCTCATCTTCCTCACCGACCCGCGAGGTGAGGAAGACCACACAGATGGCCGACTAATCCACGTGTACACGGCGGGGACGGGGGACGGGGGGACGGACGGACATGGGAAGTTACACACCGTACAGAAAAAAACCATCACGCGTAGAATAAGCCATTGGATTTGTTTGTGTGTGTCTGTGCGGGTGTGTGTGTGTGTGTGTAACGAGCATGTGTGTGTGTGTGTGTGTGTGTGTGTGTGTGTGTGTGTGTGTGTGTGTGTGTGTGTGTGTGTGTGTGTGTGTGTGTGTGTGTGCTTGTGTCTGTGTGAGAGGTGACTCAAATGAAAGACCACAGCTGGCACGCACGCTGGAGTATGTTTGTCTTATAAATGACATCATTCGGCTTTGGCAGGCAGTACCACTGCGTAAACATGAGCTTACGGTCATTTCATCCGGCATGCGTTGTTGTTGTGTTTTTGCTCGTAACGTTTTTTTTTTTCATTTCAAGTAGGGCTTTGAGTAATTGTACGCCTAGTCTATTGCTCGGAAGTGCCTTTCATAAAAAATATAAAAAATGTACGAATTGGATACTTCGTTAAAATGGAAGAAGTTTAGCGCTCTTATACTTACGCATCACAACAACCTAACAAACAAACACACAAGCAAACAAACAAACAAACAAACTGATGAACAAACAAGACGATCAATGGACGAACGGACTGACGGACAGCAGTGGGATCGATTTCACACTGACACACTGGGACCTCACTCTCTTGCGGCAGGCGGATACAAGTGGGAGCTGACGGCATTCATCGTGGGCGTGTTCCTGCAGCTGCTGGGGCTTCCCTTCGTGGCTGTGTCTCAAGTGTCCCTCTTCTCCAAAGTCACCGCGGCAAAAACACAAGGTGCGATTTAGACTTCGACCCCCTACTCTTGCCCCCCCCCCCCCCCCCCCCCCCCCCCCCCACACACACACACACACACACACCGAGCTCACATGCACCAACCACAGGTGTTCCTGCTGCTGGATGCTTGACAGCAAATGAGACCGAAGATTAACATAAATTAACAAAATCGAGTTTGAGCATTGAGTTATTTTTCTTTCGGTTTATGATCATTGAAATATACGCTCAGCAAAAGTGCTAATGAAGCATTCCCATTTCAAAGTATGAATCCCATTAAAAAAGTTTCTACAAAGATTCCTCCATTAAACCAAAAAAGTATCTTCACCCCAAAAATGAATTATTCAATACATGAATATATATTTTTATTGGGAGGTAATTTTTTTTAAACTTGAAATAGTTACTGGAATTTCAAATAAAAGTGTAAAAAATAAATAAAAATGACGTCAATGTTGTGCAAAACATTTTTATTAAGGTACTTTCCAAACCTTGAATAAGTTACCAAACATGACCTTGCCCGTCCATGCCTACAGGGTTTAGTCAAGGTGTGCGGCAGTCGGTGGGGGGTCTGGCAACCATACTGGGGCCGCTGTGGGCGGGAGGCCTGACAAACAACTTGTACGTTATGCTAGGCATGATGCTAGCTCTTCTGACTTTGGTCACAGTGAGTACAACACACGTCTTCCACCAGCGGTGTCCCCACCACGTGCGCCACCACAGCTGCAGGGTTAACCAGGCTAGCATGCAGCAGACGAATGGAAGACAGCCAACCAAACCCAACTGCTTTCTTATCCATCCCTTGATATTATCCCAACTGAATACATCCACACACACTCTCTCTCTCTCTCTCTCTCTCTCACACACACACACACACACACACACACACACACACACACACACACACACACACACACACACACACACACACACACACACACACACACACACACACACACACACACACACACACACACACACAATAATATCAGAATCTATGCCAAATGAAAAATAATTACCCCTATTAGCCTACATTATCGTCCATAGTAAAAAAAAAAAAAAAAAAATAAGAAAAGAAAAGAAATAGTTAACTGTACACACATCTATACAGAAACTATTACTATTGATGTTTGCTGCTTTATCTTTATTTTTCCTAGATAATGACTGCTTTGTCCTATAGCCACCTCACCGAGCCTAGGACCGTGGAATGTGCCGAGGGCTGTGCAGACAGCGGCTTGTAGCGCCGGGCTTTCTTAACAGCAACAGTGGCTTCGGATCCACGGGGGTGAGGAAATGCCCTTCGCTGCAGCACAATCAATGCAATTGCCTTGCGGCTCTGGAACAACAAAAAAACTCCCATCCGCTTCCCAGCTAACGTTAGCCCTAGTCGTTCAGTTGTATGCTAACGTTGCACAAAACAAGAACCTTACGTTTATTCCATTGCCTTACACCCCCCGTAGCCTGCAATGTCAACAAGCCTTGTGCACACGCAATGCAACAGTACCTTTACGAAGGACAAGTCAATATTCAAGTCAATATTCAACTGTGCTACATAATGAGCATATTGGTCTAACTACGTTGCATGTGTGTTCTTTTTCTTTTTCTTTCTCCCTCTCCCTCTGTGACCCGGGCGTCGATGCTAATGCCTTGGTTGTGTTTCCTTAGAAACGCTAATTGAATTGAAGAGCAAGTGACCCAGGCCGGGAGGGAAGCTGTCGACGTCTCTGCGGCTCCGGTCTGTAGAGTGGAGTGGATTGGATTGGATATTAGGAGACTGTCGGAGCCGAGCTACATAACACAGTCAAGATGGGCGAGTGTTCAGACACTTGTTTGGTAATCGTGTTCATGTTTGGATATTTTCAGAATGAAAAAAAAGCACGCTTCGTTTAAAAATAAATAAAAAGATGGATCTCGGAACTTTGCAGGAAATCTTCACCAGTAAGCTGAATCACAATGCAACCGTTCCCCTTGAAATATCTATATGTATAAAAGTGTTGACGACTAATTCTCGTGTTGGCAAAGCCTTCTTGACTGAAACATTGGCAGGTTGGGACACGCTGAAGAGCTGCCCAAGCAGCGGTAGTAACACGGGTCGTCCCCTAGGTTTCGCTGTTTGCTATACGTTTGGGCCGACCGTTCAAAGCAGCCGTTTGTAGAGGAGCATGCTTTACAGTGCCTTGGTGCCACACTGACCGCGGTTTAAAACAAATCGCGATGTTTTTTTTTTGTGTGCATAATAATAGATAAGGCCGAGTAACCTTTATAGTTTTCTCCACTCAGCATGCGATGTTTGACTTTACAGTTACTATTGCCTGAAATGGAACTTCTTATCTTGGGCGCTTCAGGACATAATACACAAGTGCTTTCATGCCCCAATCAGCATATTGAAGGTACTTGACATTTCAGGATTGATAACGTTAGGTTCATAGAATTAGGTCAACTCAACGTTAGCAGCCTTCTCAAATCTTGATATGATCCCAGCTTTCATGTCTTCCTCAAGGAAAGGTTCCGCTTTCAACTATTATAAACCACATTTCCTTTCAATATTAAAGATGATTCAATGTATTAAAAAAAAGCTATGCAAATGGCATTCTGCTTAATTTCCGCTGTTTGGAAAACCGCAAAACTCAACCAAATGTAGTCACAGGCTGTGTGCTGACGTGTTAAATATACAAGGTAGAAAGAGAAAACACGAGCCATGAAATTTGAAATGTGCACAGAAGACCATTTAGAGCGAGTGCCAGCGATTCTTTGAACCGCGATGTGTTCCTTCGTTGGCTTATCCTTCAGGGTTAGAAATCAACACTTTGCACAAATTGTACCCTGCGTTGTACAAACATGGACTTTTAATCGGTGTACTTCTGTTCATACAATACTCCTGACAGGCTGGGGTGGGGCTGGGGGTGTACATGCGGCAATGCAATAATTAATGCGACATCTGGAGTTTACAAATATTGATTCAGCCTTGTTTGCGATGGTCGCTCTCCAGAAGCGCAGCACTTACGCGGTAATCAGTCATGTCAGCTATCCCAGAACGATAATAATAATAATATCCCTGATTTTTTGTCTCTGGGCCGCACACATGTACCCTTGATGGGATGATTCATTTTGAAACTCATCCGTTTTTTTACAATGTTTTTTTTTTTTTTTTACAAAGTACAATTTCGATTGTATTTACCATATTTCGTTTTTCTATTTAGCAGATACTTTTATCCAAAGCAATTTTTTACAGGGAATTCAGTTTTGTTGATGTGCATGCCAACGAGGAGCAGGTCGGGGCTCTTGGCAGAGCGTCTCAACCTTGGGGCCTGACATGGTTAGGGTTTGGTTTTAGGGATGGGTTGGTTTTCAGGGCTAGGTTTAACCCTGTGACACCAGGAGGACCTCCAACAGGGAACAGTCCCTATGTGTAGGGGATGAGGAGAATGTAAGACCTAAAAAGGGGGTCAAAGAACCCCTGGGCAAGGGCTTCCTGATCATCAAGGATGTATACAGGTAGACCACATACTGTACATCGGGGTGGCCGGGAGTCCAACACCCTAACCCACTAGACTATTCGGCACACCCCTTCTTCACTTAAACGCATCTGCTTGTTCTTAGACATAATCAAATACATCCTTCAACAGCTATACTACCTTTGAGTTGGCCCATTATCCGTTGAGCCTTTGATGTTCTTATCCAAATCAAATGTCTTTTAAGGTACGTCAACTCGTCATGTGACAAAGATAAAGGTAATTGGCTGCAAAGCAAAACATCGTTTAATTTCGCCCGAGCCGATGCATAACAATTATGTGGCTCTCAACTGAAGGGCGGCGTGCGTCCCTCGTCTGCCTGACCGCATTAGTCGGACGTCGGCTGGCTGTTAATGAGCCACAGAAGATGGACGAGCTAAAGTCAAATGGTAAATATGGAGGGGGAAATTGCAGAAATCCGTCCTGATCCACTCATTTCATAATTTGTGTTTGTTCGTTTTCCTCTCTCGCTGTTCTAGTTTATTTTTATTTTTTATAAATGCATGAAGAGATTTATACTTAGCAGGGATTCATCCGTCGGAGCTGTTGTTTTGTGTATATCGTGGTTCCGTTTTCTTGAGCCTTTAGAAGATAGTTGATTATTTGAAGAACCTTTATTTCTTGCGTTGCAGCCAGCTTCGTCAAATATCTGTTGTTCAGCTCCTTGCTTATCGCTGGCGGGCAAAGGAAGTAGGCTAACTGTTGGACTTCAATGATAATGCTATTGGCAGCATGCAAGCCAAGGTTATTGTTGAGAATCAAATCGTGTAGGATGAGAGACAAGTATTGCTTGTGTGAAGAAGATATAAATACTTCATTGGTGTGTACGCATGGAGTGACCCCTTCACCTTATCGCAGTCGACGTATGCAAAAAAAAAAAAGAAAACGTCTGGAAAAGTCTATGTATTTTGAAAGGAACTAACATAATAGGGGGGGGTTGGTAAACTAAACTAAACACACACACACACACACACACACTTTATCCATCTCCTTCATTTGTAAGCAGAGCTTGTAGAAACGTGTGCCTTCAAATGAATTAAACTTTTACAAAACGGCCAGCCGACAGTATAAAGCCACTGATTTGATTTATGATATGTGACGCCGGTGTGCTGGCCCTCACGACGGCTGCCTCCGTCCCCCCCCACACACCCCCCCCCCCCCCCCACACACACACACACACCCCAGCAGCCCCCGCTGCATTTGTTATCCAAACACTCCCTTCCTCATCTCCGTGGTGGCGATGGGGGTGCGGGGGTGGTTTGGTTTGGTTTGGTTTGGTTTTTTGTATTCCGGTGGTGGCATAGCCTCAGAAACATTGAATCAATCGTCTCCCTCCACCACCTCCTACACCCAGCCCCTCCCTCCTCCACCCGTTCGCACACACCATAGCATAGCAGCAGTAGCAGTGCCTTGGTGGAATATTATTATAAACACCGTCAGGACGTAGGCGCCGCACCTCCGAGCCCACTGAAAGGAGTGCTGGGGGTCCATTGATTGCAGCCCGTTGTATTACCGATGGAAATGTATTCAGATTTAATTAGGCGGCCTGTTTATGCAAAAGAGACCAGCCGAGGTACTTTGTGTCGCGGCGTATGAAAAGAGAGAGAGAGAGAGAGAGAGAGAGAGAGAGAGAGAGAGAGAGAGAGAGAGAGAGAGAGAGAGAGAGAGAGAGAGAGAGAGAGAGAGAGAGAGAGAGAGAGAGAGAGAGAGAGAGAGAGAGAGAGAGAGAGAGAGAGAGAGAGAGAGAGAGAGAGGGTTTTTCTTCCGGGGGGTCGTGTAGAGCTAGCGAGACCCTAGCAGCAGACGGTGAATACGATCATCTGCGATGTACGGTGGAAATGAGCCAGTGTGTTATGGCTCACTGATGATAGCCTTACTCAGCACGTCTCTCACGTGAGAGGGAGCACTTAGAAATTGTTGTACCAGTGTACCCCCCCCCCCCCCCCCCACCACCACCACCAACACCATGTTCCACGTTCATTTTCGTGACCGTTGCTTCACCGCCGCGCCTCCCTGCTCCTGCTCCCGACAGTTTGGAAATTAGGAGAAATTGGGGACTCGACAAGACGGACCACCGCCTTCCAGATTATCCAAGGACAGATTTGAATGATGAAACAAACCACACGTACAGAAACAATTAAAACCCTGAAAAACAACAACAACAACAACTACCAACGACACATCAACGTCCACGCCTTCAAACGCGTTTAAAAAGGCATCCATCAGACGAAAGCATCTCTCACAGCGGACATCGGACATACCAACTTGATGGATTGCTGGTTTTTAAAATGACACATCTATCCACCCCTCCCCCCACCTCCACACTGTACTTGGTCATGCTTATCCACACACACACACACACGCTCGCGCGCACACACACACACGGGTCGCTGGCCCTGCGCTGTGTCGATCTCATTAACAGCATGCTTGGTGGATATTATAAGATGATGAGTATACCTCATAGGAGGTCAGCCCGGGATCAATAATAAACCCTGTCTCATTTATAATCCTGCTGAGCTCCAAGGCCGCCGCTGACTCTGGCTCGTCTGTTAAAATAAGTCAGCGTTGGCCGATTTATTGTAATGCTCACATGAGGGAGGACGTAATAGGATAAAATACACCTCGGAATTACATTGTAGGATGTCGTTTTTGGCATCCTACAATGGCACTTTATCGCTGTCTATTTGTGTGTTTGTCAATAAGTATGCACGCACACACATACACACACACGCACACACATATTCACAAGCCCTACATTTCACAATGCACAGTCCAACACATATTACCTCACTCATTCTCCCTTCACTACATATGCACACACACACACACACACACACACACGCACTCGCACACATGCACTCGCAGACATGCACACACACACACACACACACACACACACACATGCACACACACTCACACACACACACACACACACACAGGTGTGAGTGGGGTTATAGGATCAGCATTTTAAACATTTAAGTTATATCTTAACTCTACTCTTGAGAAAGGGATTTTGGCACCAAAGCAGCACCAAAGTCCACTTTGTCAACGACACCAAGCCATTTATATCTGCTAGTAAGTCGCGTGGTCGATATTTGGCACGGGGCCCATTGACGTGTGCTGCAGACCAGTGTTATGTCTCCGTCTCCAGTCTCTGAGACCCACCTCGCGGAGCTCCACCAGTCCTATATCTGTCCTGCCCACTGCATCCACAGCTCAAGGATTAAGCTACTTATTAAACATATCTCTCTGTGGGCTTAACACTTTTTACACCTTAGGCTCCCCCCCCCCCCCCCCCCCCCCCACCCACCACCACCACCACCACCACCACCACCACCCCACCCCACCCAAGGTCCCAGAAAGCTTCTGTAAATGATGTGCAATGATACAGAACATTTTATAAGAGATACAGGTAAGTACTTTCAACACATCCCACCAGTGCATATAGATATACGCTCAGGCTGCGATGAAAGCAGAGGATGTGAACCGCAGATCGTGTGTGTTACTCTGCCAATTAAGATTTGGGTTTTTTACCCTTTTTTTCTCGTATTATTCTTCACATTAAATGGAACGCACGCCAGTAAAGACCTGATCACAGAGGTGGGAGAGACCACAGGGGTCCAGGTTCCCATAGGCCTCATGTAATCCAGTCTAACATGCATGCAAATCTCATCTAGACCCACGCACAATAGACAGCCTTTGTGTGGAGAGAGAGAGAAAGAAAGCGAGAGAAATAGAAAAGAGAAAGACACAGTCAACACCAGAGGTTCACAGGCCTTCTTAAATTGGGTGGATCTTCCAACATGTGTTTGTACAATCCAGTGGTGTTATCTTTGAATGCCTCAAGAGACAGTGAACATTTTTTTTACAGACATTGTGAATTCCTGGCGTTGCGCTGAACGCATTTCTCCTTCAATACAACATAAAAACAAAAGTTGGCAACCTCCATTTCTCGAGGGAAATTAAAATCTTGTCTTTTCTGGCCAATTAAACCAAGTGCCCCCTTTGTACATTTCCGGAAGCGGCCGACTGCATCTCTTATTGTTGACTGTGTTGTGGGTGGGCACCACCTCTTCGCCTGCTGTGGAAAACCATTTGCTTTCTATTGGGGACTGCTCTATGTCCCATGTTACATGTTCTGTATTCCATATTCTATGTTACATCTTACATCTTCTATGTTCTATGTTCCGTGCTCTATATTCTTCATTCTACATTGTGTTGTTCCATGATTCATGTTCTATAGTCTACATTCTATATTCAATGTTCCATGTTCTATATTCTACATATTTTCTATATTTTATTTACTATGTTCCATGTTCTGTATTCTATATTACACATTATTTATTCTATAGTCTGTGTTCCATGTTCTATATTCTATATTCTAACCACTATATTCTATATTCCATGTTCTATATTGCATATCCCCTGTTCAATGTTGTCATGTCAAGTCATACCAGGACCAGTTTACTTTTGAGGATTTTCTCATGACCTCCTGGCAGCAGCCTCTCCATCTGTTGATTATGATATAGATTTATAGGATTAGGCCATGTGCCGTTTTAATACCCAACACTGTCTCAGGCCTTTCATGTGAAACATTGGATTAGATCATCAGTGAGGCTTTGTGCATTTCATGTGTGTTGTCTTTGTCTCCTCCAATGGATGAATGTGCCCCCTTTATAGCTGGCACCCATGCCCTTCTGCCTTTGTGTGTGTGTGTGTGTGAGTGTGTGTTTGAGAGCGGGTTTGTGTGTGAACGCAGTGCCTTGAACTTTATCACATTCTGATAACAATGGAGCAAGTTTTGATGTGTGTGTGTGTGTGTGTGTCTGTGCTCACACGTGTGTGTTTGTGTGTGTGTGTGTGCATGTGCGTGCGTGCCTGTGCCTCTACATAGCACCTTTGCATCCATTGTAATCCCAGTTGGGGTGCCACAGCTCAGCGGGGGGCCTTCATTCCAATTTGCCGTTGTTTGTCACCATTTATTCACCAAGACACTAAATGTGCCCCCCCCCCCCCCCCTACATCTTTAGACACAGTCACACATGGGATGGCTGCATTGTGGCATTATTTAAAAGAAGCCCTTTTTTGCTGGAGCAAATGTACCATATAGGCGTACGTGCGCCTGCAATATACTCCAGCCCCCCCCCCCCCCCCCCCCCCCAACCTCTAATTACTTTCTCTTTTTTCCCCAGCTGACATTAATGCTGTGGCATGATGCTGTTGCAGTATTAATGACAGCCGTGTGTCAATGTAGGAGATGTTCATTAAAAGATTACTAGACCTGGGTCTCCATGACACTTTTCTTTGCGTGGGAGGCTTCTTGAAGAGCTTCTCTCTCACTCTCTCTCTCTCTCTCTCTCTCTCTTTCTATGTCTCTCTTTCGGTCTTTCTTGAGAATGTTCTGGCTGTCTTATTGTTCATGCGCTTGCCGTACTCCTCATACCCAGTGTCAACAGGCGTTATATTTGTTGAATCTCTCCACTACGGGCCCCAGAGTTCGCACAGATAATTACATTATGCCGCCTGCAGAGTTATTGCACGCCTGTTTATGAAATGCGCTGTAACAGTGCAGCGGTCCATGTTTGGCTGAGGGGGATAATACTTATTTTTCCAGATTCAGATGCAGGGTGTTTCACGGGGCAGAGACACTGCTCCAGCGTTGTGTTGTTGTTGGGTTTCTCATCCGTTTCTACATCTGCTGCCGGTGTGCCGCTGAATGTAATGCATGTTAAACGTGTTCCACGGCTCCATGAAATCCAAAGGAAGGTCGAGCAGTTAAAGAACTGAGGTCCTACTCTCGCTCTCGCTCTCGCTCTCGCTCTCGCTCTCGCTCTCGCTCTCGCTCTCGCTCTCACTCTCGCTCTCTCTAGATTGGCCCTGCAAATGGACAGGCAATAAAGTTCAGCTGCTTACACAGTGTTAACCGTAAGACCCCTGCTGATTCATCATACCCTGTCTCTCTCCCTCCCTTTCTCTTTGTATCTCTCTCTCTCTCTCTCTCTCTCTCTCTCAATTTCAATTTAACAAAATTCAAAGGAGCTTTTATTGGCATGGGAAACATCTCTGTCTTGCTCTCTCTCTCTCTCTCTCTCTCTCTCTCTCTCTCTCTGTGTATGTAGATGTATCTCTCTCTCTCCCTATCTCTCTCTGTTTGTAGATCTCTCTCTCTCTCTCTCTCTCTCTCTCTCTCTCTCTCTCTCTCTCTGTATATATATATGTCTCTTACTCTCTCTACAGCACCCCATTGACCAGCTCCCAGGCTACTACCACTACCACTACCACTACTGTTGTGTTCACGTTGTACCGCGTTTAGCAGTTAGTTGTGTGGCAGTGGTGGTGGCGGTGATGATGCATGAACCCGTTTTACATTAGAGCTCAGAGTGGACGAGGCCACAGTGACAAAATGTGTTGGCATGGCAGTGGAGACAGGGAGAGAGAGGGAGAGGGTGAGATACCTCAACATACAGAGAAGGCAGAGAGAGAGAGAGGCAGAGCGAGAAAGAAACAGAAAGCGAGGGAGGGGTGAGAGAGATGGTGAGAGAGAGAGAGATAGATAGAGAGAGAGATGGTGAGAGAGAGAGAGAGAGAGAGAGAGAGAGAGAGAGAGAGAGAGAGAGAGAGAGAGAGAGAGAGAGAGAGAGAGAGAGAGAGAGAGAGAGAGAGAGAGAGAGAGCACCTCGGCTGGCCATCTCGGCACGTGTGTTTCTCCTCCCAGCCCGGCAGGGAAAGAGGGGAGCGAGCAGATGTCTAGGTTACCCCCCCCCCCTCCCCCAGCACCACCACCACCTCCATTCCACTGCTAGTGCCCGTGCTCATAATATTTGGTCCAGGTTGAAGCACCGCACCACTCAAGCGTGGATCTCATCATTTTTGTAGCGCTCGTTTGGTGAAAGAAGAAAAAAATGTGATTGCATACTTTTTTTTTTTTTACTCATTTTATTCCTGTCTGGGCTTTGCTCATTACGATAAATGAACAACGGCAGATCTGGTGGAAGCTGTAGAGGAGGGTGGTGCTGGTGGTGCTGTGAGAAGGGGGCTGATGCTGTGGTGATTTAAGACACACTTGTACAGAGATGAGCTTGGTGTTGGCAAGCCTTGAGTAAATACAGAGCCCACCTTGTGTTTGAACTTGTTCTTGCCCTTGAGGATTTATGTATTGTTTCATTCTTTATCTTGGTACTATTTCTGGTTAGAGTGAACATCGTTAAGCTTGTCGCAAGTACGAGAGGATTACGAGATTGAGAAGTGTATGTATTTTCTGTTGAACTTTGATGGTACTCGGGATTTTAATGTTGTTGAGATGGGAGAAGTCTTGTTAGTCAAGCATATAAAAAAATGGGACAAAAAACCTTAGCTTAGCTAGAATTACGTAAACCACTATAGATCTTCCACGTGATGCTATAAGACCAGGACATCCCACACAGATGAACGAAGACAAAACAAGCCAATATCAAGTCGCAGTATCAGACAAAAAAAATCCCTTTCCTAATCAAATAAGGTGTATCGTTAACTGTAACTTGATTTCCACCCTGCCTAATTTTCTGATTAGTGTGGAGATCAATGTTGGACTTGTCCTGAATGCTCCATGGATCCAGAAAGCTTGAATATAAGAAAGTCCTGAGCGGAGACTTCCAGAATTAGATTAAGACTCCATACTAGGTCTATACTGTATTCATCAGCCCTGCGGTGCTGCTGTCATGCAGACCACACGGCTCGTACTTAAGAAACATCGGGTTAAGAGGGTTTCAACGACCACGAGGTCACAGCCCTTCCAATGTTACAGTGACGTACAGTAGAGGAGGCCGACTTCTCAACATCCAAGACTGAGGTAAGACAATGGGTCTCAGTGGTTGCCTGTGTACGTATATATGTATGTATTGTAATGGACATTTCCATAAGACATGTTGTTCGCAAGACACTAAGACACTGAGACCCCTTAGTTGTTATCTATGTTAACCAAGGTTCTGTTTGTACCGCGCCTTTCGCCCTTGGGGGAGACAACCTCGGCTGGCTGGGACAGCCGAGGCTGACTCAAATGCAGCAATACCACGAGCTACATCGAGTTCTTTCAACTCCGGGGATACCAAGAGCTACACGCACTAGAGTTCTTCCAACTCCGGGGATGCCACGAGCTACCTTCCTGAGATGGCCCAAAAAGACCTGGTGGCATCTCCCTATCTACAGTTGTACCCTTAAGGACGTTTGCCTGCTCTTAACACCGGAGTGCGCCCACTGTTCGGGGCTCACTACAGCGCTTCAACCTTTGTATGCTTGACGTGTTGTGTGGCCTCTCTGCGCAGAGACTACCTTTACTTTATACTATTCTTACTCTTTATTACAATAAACTCTTTAAGTTTATTCTAAGTTACGTTGTCAATACAGTTCAAATAATTTCCACCACAGTATGTATGCATGTATGTATGCATGTATGCATGTATGCATGTATGTATGTATGTATGTATGTATGTATGTATGTATGTATGTATGTATGTATGTATGTATGTATGTATGTATGTATGTATCCTTGAATGGCCATCCATCTCTTAATCATCTATCTATCTGTCTATCTGCCCTGTCTGTCTGTCTGTCTGTCTGTCTGTCTGTCTGTCTGCCTGCCTGTCTGTCTGTCTGTCTGTCTGTACATCCATCCATCTTTCGCTCTATCTATCTATCTATCTATCTATCTATCTATCTATCTATCTATCTATCTATCTATCATTCTATGGATGTATGTATGTATGTACAGTATGTATGTACAGTATGTATGTATGTATGTATGTATCTATCTATCTATCAATCATTCTATCATTCTATCAATCTATCAGTCTATCTGTATACTTGCCTATGTCTTTATTATCATATGAACTGACAATTCAAATAATTATGAAAATGATTCAGACAAATGGCTTCCCCACTATGGTTCTTGGGCTGTGCTGCTGACCTATTTAATAGTTTAAATAGTTTTTTACTGAGCAGAGATGCTCGCCGACTTTTGGAGCCGACCTCAAGAGGCCTGCTGGCAGCCGTGGCTCTGGAAAGTCTGCAGGCGAGACATCATTAACTAGGACCAACTGTGTACCGAACCACCTACTGCTCCAACACCACCCCACCCGTCCCCTCAACTGGGAACTGGTTCGAAACGAGAGAGAGGGGCCAGGAGCGAGGAAATGTACAAAGAAGGGCTGAAATAAATTGGTTTGAAATGTTTAATTTGGCCTGGGTTTTTATGTGTACGATACGTCTCGTCGGTCAATCAATACGTTAGCATAATGCACGCGGTGCAGCATTATGCTAACAGAGTACAATTGGACACAAACAAATGTGTTGTTCTCCATTACTTCTAATTTTGTTCTTCTTTTTTCTCAACGTGTAAGTGAAATGCTTTCATTAAAACCGTGTTAAACTTTCTGCAATTTCAGCAAAGTATAAACATTCTTTATTCATTCATAGACACGGATTACATTCCAAATGTCACAAAATTTGATCAACCTAATTCAATTATATCCCCTGACACAACAATTTCTCCCTCTCGCATTTTGAAGTCACACACATTGCTCATAATGCAAAATTTAAAAAGTCATAGAATAGGGAATTTGAGGCGCATGAAGCAAAACAAGTCAGTTAAAAACGGCCTTGCAACTTCATGTCGAGTCCAAAGCCCTTCTCCTTCTCTGGCTCTGAAATCTAGTCCCATTGCCCCCAGTTTCCCATTATCCTCATAAACATTTCTGTGTGCTAACAAGCTATTGCTACTGCTACTGCTGCTGCTACGCTGTGAATAGAAGGAGCAGAGGGCTCAGAGGATCAGAGAGATTGGAGAACTCTTGGGTCCTAAGCTCTTGGGTTGTGCACTCAGAGATGCATATCTTTTTTATACACAGCTGGGGCTCAATTAGTGGTCGTCTTTACTGTTCTTTTATTATTTTATTTGTAATTAAGTACACTTCGCTTGAATCAGTAGCACCCAAAAACATGACGCTGTTTGTCAAATCATACTGCAGGCCCTTCTAGTTCTCTCTCTCTCTCTTTCTGTCTTTCTCTCTCTCTTCATCTCTTCCTCTCTTTCTCTCTCTATCATCTCAAAGTTTTTTTTATCGCACAGCATTTTGGGAACAGGGGAGGACGTACAGAAGTCCCTGTGGCTTTGCGAATTTGCTGCAATTATTTTTTCAGTGTATCTGACTTGTTTACCCCAAATTGTGTTCACAGGGAGAACAAACTGAGACAGAATTATAGATGAACAGGCTAAATTTGTTACGCTATATGTGGTATTTTTTTTATTATTTTTCTAACTTCACTTCATGTTTAATGTACTCAGCTTTCTAAATAGCATGGGGTAAAGTGATCCACACACACACACACACACACACACACACACACATACTCACACAAACACACAAAAAAAACACACACACACAGACACACACACATAGACACACACACACACACTCACACACACACACATACTCACACAAACACACAAAAAACACACACACACACACAGACACACACACATAGACACACACACACACACACACACACACTCACACACACAGCAAGCATTGTCACAGATATTTAGAAGACGATACCGCTCTCACTACTGTCTGAAGCTAACACAGTTGTCTTGGGATCTGCGTGAAATTGCCCCCACAGAGAGACAGCGATGGAGAGAGTAAGGGAAAGAGGGAGAATAAAGGAGAGAGATGGTGAGAGAGAGAGGAAAGGAGAGAGAGAGAGTAAGGGGGAGAGGGAGGGAGAGAGAGAGAGAGAGAGAAAGAGAGTAAGGGAAAGAGTGAGAGAGACAGAGAAGAGAATAAGGGAGAGAACAAGAGACAGAGAGAGAGAGAGTGAGAGAGTAAGGGAGAGTGAGAGAGAGAGAAGGAGAGTAGGGGAGAGAGAGAGAGAGGGAGTAAGGGTGAGAGAGGGACACTAAGAGAGAGTAAGGGGAGGGAGAGAGATAGACAGAGTGAAGGAGTGAGTGAGAGAGACAGAGAAAGAGAGTGTCCCAGACCAAGTACACTCACCATCTGCGTTTAGCAGACAAGACAAGCCGGTCTTTTCGATAGAAGGGGTCAGGCTTCTCCGAAAATGATCTGTCAACCCTTTCATCCATTACCCCCTTCCTCCTCCCCCATCCTCCTTCCCCTCTCCTCTCCTCTCCTCCCCACCCCCATCCCAAGCCCTAGCGCTCTTATCACTCGCCTGCTCCACACTGTTGCCATGGTTACGGTTTTGGGCAGCAATGAGTGGTATGAAAGAGCACCATGGAGTTTAAGCAGTGACTCCCCTCTCTCTCTCCCTTTCGCTCTATCTCCCCCTCTCTCTCTCCCTCCCTTTGTCTCTCCCTCTCTCTTTCCATCACTCCCCCTCTCTCTCCCTCCCTTTGTCTCTCCCTCTCTCTTTCCATCACTCCCCCTCTCTCTCTCCCCCTCTCTCTCCCTATCTCTCTCCCCCTCTCTCTCTCTTTCCCTTTCCCTCTCTCACTGTCTCCTTCTCCGTCTCTCTCCCTCTCTCTTTCTCCCTCGCTCTGTCTCTCTCTCCCTCTCTCTCCCTCCCCCTCTCTCTCTCGCTCCCTCTCTCCCCCCCTCTCTCTCTGTCTCTCCCACTCTCTCCACCTCTCTCTCTGTCTCTCTCTCCCCCCCTCTCTCTCTCCCCTCTCTCTCACTCCCTCTCCCCTCTCGCTCTGTCTCTCTGTCTCTCTGTCTCTCCCTCTCTCTCTGTCTCTCTTTTCTTCTCTCTGTCTCTCTGTTCTTCTCTCTGTCTCTCTCTGTCTCTCTGTCTCTCTCTCTCTCTCTCTCTCTCTCTCACTCCACTAGTCTCCCTCTGTTATGTGGCGTCCTCTAATCCCGTGCTTTTGATCTCCTTTGTGGAGACCTTTTAAACCTGGAGGATGTCAGGATGTAGCTCACAGACCTGATGCGACGACGCCGCCGCCCTCCACCCACACCGCCTCAGTGGTCTTCGCCGGCGAAACTCATAGACTGCAGTTTAAACTAGGAGGGCGTCTTCCACTAAGCTGTATGACTCTCACGTCTGTAGCAAATAATTTCCTCCGGGATCAATAAACTGATCTGTATTTGTATCTGTAGTTATTTCTGTGAAAGGTAGAGAACAGGCTAGCAGAGCATAGTTTTAAAGCACAGGGGTGTACTCTTGATTTATGGATTCGATGGTTTGACTAGGTGACTAGTATTAGTAATATTTATATATGTTTTATCATAATTGCTGTGAAAAAAAGTACATTAGTAGGCCTCAGTATTTCATATTTGTATGGACCTAAAGGACCCAGTCAGAATCACTTTCAGCTCTTGTGCCAAAACCAATCATATTCCAAATGAACTTTAAATCAGCCTATCCCTGTTCTTCAGCTCCCAAATATGTATAAATGCTTTCCAAAACAGATGGAGGCCTGGGAAATTTAACGAAAACATTTCATTTCACTAAAACACTTTCTTGTGTAGACAATCAATAACAAAGAATTACCCTCCGTCTTCCAACTATTAATAATCATATTTCCCACTACACTCCCATATACCACACGGAAAAGACAAAGTGTTGAAATTTGCATGAAAACCGCAAACGATTCTCCGTCCGGCCGGTAGGAAGATGGATGCGCGAGTGACTCCGAGGGGTATGGAGTCAATAAGACTCTGCTTCCTGAATATTCATCCGCTGAAGGGAAATGTCACAACAGTGTCAGAGTATGTCATGGAAACCACGATGAGCTTCATGTATGCATTCACATCCCCTCGCTCTCTCTCTCTCTCTCTCTCACACACACACACACACACACACACACACACACACACACACACACACACACACACACACTCCTATCACTATCACTTCAAATTCACAGTGCACATTAGCTGTCATTCAAATCAATGAAAGTCAATTAGTGCTAATCAATGAAACGAGCGTATGAGCCACGCACTCAGGCATACGCATGCACGCACACACACGCACATATGAACACAGACGTGATGCCCGCACACACATACACACACACACACACACACATACACACACACACACACACACACACAATTGCGGGTGTATTTTGGTGTGCACGTGAGTGTGAATGCGGTCCGTGTGCATATGGGCACATTCTGTCACACACCAATACACACACAAACACATGCAGGCATTTGCACACATTTTATCACACACAAACACACACACACACACACACACACACACACATCAAAACTCACTCAGCGGCACGTTTAGCGTAGCTGACGTATTAACAAGGTGCTTTGGGTTTAATTGCATCAAGCGATGCGTGCGGCTGCCACGCCTGTTTGTCAGCGACGGTAATAAAAGTTAAAGGTGTGAGTTGTTGGAAATACGCTGGAGTTTATATATACGGCCGGCGTGGTGATGAATAGCTGGTGTCAGGTGTTACCATGGCGATGATGACTGGAATGCAGCCGAGGCAGCGTAAGCATGTGGGATTTCCCGCCAGCCCGTCAAATGCTTGGCAGCCCATTTATTTCAAATACACAGGTAGTTTGGGCCGATAAGGATCTGCTACAATGTGTGTGTCGTGTGTTTGTGTGTGTGTGTGTGTGTAAATCCATGTGTATGTGTGCGTATGTGTGTGTGTGTGCATGTGCGTGTGTCTGTGTGTGTGTATGTCTGTTTGCTTGTGTGTGCATATGTGTCAGTGTGTAAACCTGTGTGTGTCTGTGCGTGTTTATGTGTGTGTGTGTGTGTGTGTGTGTGTATGTATGTATGTGCACCCTCTGCATTCGTTAGACTTGTGTTAGCGCGCGCCATTTTGCCTGTGTCTGTGTGAGTGCGACGGTGCTACACAGGACTCTACACAGGAGATTTTATATCCCCAGAGAATCTCATTTTATTTCATTATTTCAGATGGCTGGATGTGGAGGTTGTGGTTCCTGTGACTCATCTCTCGGCCCAGTTTCTTGGTCCTCCAGCATGCAGGCCGGCCGGGCCTACGGGGAGGGCTGTGTAGTGACTGGCTCTCTGGTCACTGTCCTTGGAGCTCTCTGCGTGGAGGACCATGACTCCTGTGTGTCTCCACACAACTTCCCCACTCACCGCAAACCCTCCCTGAGGCCATGTGAGAGTTTCTCTGTCTCTCTCTGTCTCTGTCTCTTTCTTTCTCTCTCTCTTTCTTCACTCTAATTCCATCTTTCTCTCCATCTGTTTGTAGCGGCATTTCTCTCTCTCGCTCTCTTAAGATTTTAACCATAATCTCTTTTTATCAAACAAATAGCCCTCTGGTGCTGTGCTCTTTTGGTTCTTTTCTCTTCCAATTTGAGACATCTGTTCCAAGACACCGGCCTCAAACTCCCCCGCTAGGTTTGCTCAAAGGACTTAAGTCGGTCTGGCGCTGCCCTTCCCTTTCTCTGTCCCCTCTCCCCTAGCCCTCCCTGTTGCTGGGGGATTTGGGATTCAAACGGGTCCGTGGATCCTGAAAGCCCCTCTATCTTATTGCCAAACACACCGATGGATAATCTGCCTGCCTCCTATTCTCCACATTCACATGCATGCTAATTATCTTTGTTAGCCCCTCTTTTGACCCACTGCTCATCACTTTGGCCTCTTTGAACTGAAAGTTGGCAGCCACATCTGCTGTTTCGGGGGAAATGTTAACAGGGGATTTTTCAGAGCAGATAAGATGATATAATGCCTATATTGATGTACCTAGCCTTATTACTTTCAATAACAATACAACAGATTCACCTAGAGTTTAACAATTGAAGGCTGGGGATTTTCCATTTTCTAATGAGTTTAGCTTATGTGTGTCGTCTTGCAAGTTTGGGGACTTTTATTTTGCTTAAAATACACAGTCAGTGTGACATTATACACCCACCCTCCCAGACCCTATCCCATTACAGTCACGATAAGCAACCTCCAATTAACACAACACAGCATCAAAACAAGCACGAGGGGACTGAGAGAGACGAGAGAGAGAGATTTACCCCTACTCCCCCCACCCACCCCTTGTCTCCCCTCCCCTCATCTCTCTCTATCCTGACCTCATTCCCTTACCCTTCCCTTGCTAATCCCTCTCAAACCGTGACTGGTCCACAAATCAACAACAGTAGCAGAAGCACTAACTAACCACAGCGGTTGGTCGAGCTAGTGGAGTGGCGGCAACGTTTGGATATTAATAGCCTGGGCCCACGAGACCACCAACTCCTGTTAATCAATGCCAGTGGGGTGGTGGGGTGGGGGGGTTCGGAGAGCATTTAGTGGATCACAGGGCACACGGATCAGTCCACAGCTGGGAGGCAAAGGGGGCAGAGAGGGGGCCGGTCCTACTGCTAGCTTTAAAGTGCACTGTCATGCTAATGCTCAATCCTCTTAACCGCCAAACACATTCATGATGGAGACACTGGGAGGCAGGGCAAAATACGGGGGTCTTGTTTACCACTGGAGAATTACCTCTGTGTGTGTGTGTGTGTGTGTGTGTGTGTATGCGTATGCGTGCGCTTGGGCGTGCGTGTGTGTGTATGTCCATGTGTGTGTGAATGTGTGTGTGGAGAAGAGAGAGCAAGCCAGAACCTTGCTTCTCTGTCTTGCTCTCTTTTTAATTAAATGTGCACAAATCATTTGAGGAGAAAATCTTGTACGTTAAAATATACGTTTGTATCTCTTAATAGAACGTGACACTAGTGTGAAGATTATAGTAGCGCGGTATACAGGCATCCTGGGGTATGCCTATGATTGTAAAACTGGGTTAGACAGTGACGGCTTATCCTCAACAAGATTACGATAATCTGGTTAGGTAAAAAGTATTGTTCCAATAATCCAGTAATTGGGATTTGTAAACAGGGAAATGGAATCCAAAAACTGTTTCAGAGAGCGTTAATCCACAGGCCTGATCAGCATTGGTGCTTGTAGAATTCTTACGGATCAATATCTATTATCTATCTTTCTATCTATTACTGTGTTAAAAAAGGATGCATTAACAAGCCATTATCAAGCATGTTCAATCACAATCATTTTGCTTATTTTAATTTCAGGGTGACATTTTTTACTTTTCTCCACGTATCTCTTGAAGGTGACCCCTGGATGAAAAAACACAAACAAATAATGGCTTTTACAAGTAAACAGCAAATCGGTAGGCCTTCCCACAAATTGGTTGTGATCAACTGCTGATGTGTTTTATTGATCACCACGAGCGAGTTTGTGCACTGTAATTACCATTTAAACTTTCCGGTTTGCATTAACGATAGGACTTTTCTTTTGTAATGAGGAAGGCTGTATGGCTATGTCCCAGTGAGAGCTAGTGGACATCATACACACATTTTACCGTACATTAGAGAAGCTCTTGTACCAGTGTAGTGTGTGTGTGTGTGTGTGTGTGTGTGTGTGTGTGTGTGTGTGTGTGTGTGTGTGTGTGTGTGTGTGTGTGTGTGTGTGTGTGTATACATGATGTTAAGTTCTGTATTCCCTCTCAGACTCCCAGCGGGAAAAAAAAATAATTTCAACACATCTCTTCAGTTGAAATGTTTTGGTAATGCCAAAAGAGGCTGCAGTGGTGCAGAGATGCTGTCTCTGTGCGCAGCATGAAAGAGAAATCACGATAAGCAGCTCAAAGCCCCGGTATTTTGGCTGTCTCCCTGCTGCCAGTTTCAAGCAGAGCGCCGGCGCCGCTCGCTTTTTCGCCGCCATGAAGTGGGTATTTTTCCAGTGAAGAGCGCAGCAGCATGCGCAGGCAGCTACACCGCTACACCGGTAGCAAATCACTACTCTGTTAAAAGGCCTTGATGCGTAGCAACCTCTCCTGCCAAGCCTCCCAGCCCCAAATCTGCCAGCTTGCAGAGCCTCTGTAATTGGAGGCATTAAACTTGCTCTGGACAGGATGGCAAATGAGTGCTTTGAGCTTGTAAGGGACGTGGCTGCTGCATTTAGTTCACAAGCAGATGCAGCTAAATCGGACAAATCACTGCCCATCTGCCACTGTGTGTGTGTGTGTGTGTGTGTGTGTTGTGTGTGTGTGTGTGTGTGTGTGTGTGTGTGGCTAAAGTTGTGTGTGTTTGCCTGTGTGTGTATTTTTGCGTCTTGTCTTGTTGGCTGGTATGATGCGTGTGTTAATATACATCCAAAGGCTTGCTTGGTTTTTAATCTTGTCCTAATCACGGGGATCATCGCGGCGACGTCAGGATTCAACGATGAACTCTCCGGGTCGTGTAACCGGCGCTAAGCTACTAGCTAAGCACACCAAATAAAAGCCCAACGTTAAACCGCCAGTCTCAACGAGAAAATCCTCCAGGTTTTGGGCTTTTTTTTTTTCTCTCTCTCTCTCCCTTCACTGTCAGGCACGCTCATTAAAACCCACGCCTGAACTGTCTCGCTTTTATTTCTCATTACTTAATGGTCTCCGTGATGAAAAGGAAATATTTTCCTCGAGGTATGCTGCCATCTTTCA